>VZTU01030703.1:0-27143 GCA_013400835.1 Zapornia atra
CCTATCACCTGTCTGAAGAGACCTTTACCACCTCTTCACAACCTCCCTTCAGGTAGGTGGTGATAAAGTCTCCCCTCAGCCTCCTCCAAGCTAAACAGCCCCAGCTCCCTCAGCTGTTCCTCATAGGATTTGCCCTCCATCCCCTTCACCAGCCTGGTTGTCCTTCTCTGGTTTTGCTCGAGGACATCAATATCATTCTTATGATGAGGAGCCCAGAACTGGACGCAGCACTCAAGGCGTAGCCTCAGCCATGTGGAGGGGCAAACTTACTGAGGGAGCAATTGTGCTGTAATATAATGAGATTGACATAGACTGCTGTTCTGAAGGGAAAAGTGACTATAAAAATTATTTGAATTTTCTGAGACGCTAAAAGAAGATTCAGATTCAAGTTAAATAAAGATTTAAACTATCCGAAACTTACCTTTAGACACTGAAACCCCAGCTTCATCTACTGGCATCTCAAACCTGTAACATAAACAAGTTTTTATTTTATTCCTGTAATAAACTAACAGCAGATTTCAATGAACAACACCAAAAGTTACTCATCACCTGCCCCTTTTTTAGACATCATATCTCCGAGCAATCTGACAAATTCCTAAAACCAACTGAACAGGTCAGTATAAGGTGAATGAGGAGTGCAATGGCAATAAATACCAGGTTACTTCAGTTCACTATTGAAAAGAAGCAAACCTTCTATGACTCAGTGACATCTGTAAGAACCTGTAAGAAAATACGTAAATTCTAAGAAATTACACGTTCCTCTACTAAGTGGACCATCTTGATGAAAATAAAGGTCGAGTAGAATGGAAGGAATAGGGTGGGGTAAAAGAGAAATGACACAGTGAAATACCTTAGAGAACATTTTGGAAAGAAGTGGGAAAAAACCTCCAATAGTCCCCAGTTAAAGACTGATGTTGACTTCAGTGGTCATGGTGGTATCACAGATCTCCAGGTGCAGGTTACCCAACAGTTAAAAAAAACTAGATGCTGGTACTGTTGCAGTATTTGTGACAGTGCTTTCGTGTTACCCATTCTTGCCCAATTTTTAGACTGCAACAGATTGTTAAGCTCTAGTCAACCCATTGTGAATCTGTAACCTGCCTCTTTTCTGTGCTCTACACCAAGACCAAACAGCGCCAGATGGGGCTACACTGAAACTTGAGATGAAGAAATGGGACGAATAGTTATGGCAGCAGAAATCACTGCATTTAGGCAATGTAGTCTCCGTGTCAGTTGGGGATTGCTGGATCTGGTATGGTTGCCTTCTCCAATCTAGCTCCATGTGGTTCAAACTGGCTTGCAAAAAAATTGCTGTACTTTGCATGCCACAGTTAAAGTAAATTAAAATTTATGTTTGTTTGGCTCAGAATGCTCTGATGGATACTCGAAGCTCAGAAACAGAATAAATAGCAAAAAAGCCATCTTTGTAGCATGCCTGCGAGGCAAAACTGCAAGTGGCAAATTGGTTGGCCACCCCAAGCCTTTCCTTGCCTTTGTGAAGGCAGGTTAAATGGCACATAGTCAGTTATTACTGCTTAACAGACCTTTAAGTAACCCAAAGCTACAATAATTTAGCATACATAACCTTAACTTTCATTTTAAAAATTCCAAATTAAGCCTGTAACAGAACTTTGGGTCTTGCCTTTCGCAAGTATCTTCCTGTTAATTATATACCTTACTTGCTTCAGTAAATGTGAATGTACTGACCACATTTTTAAATTCTGGAAGTTTCCATTAAAATTTGAGCTTACAACAGCCCATCAATCTAGGGATTTAATCCTTTAAACTATGATGATATTTGCAGGTCTGGGTCCTTCAGTGACTCAATTTTTTACTTTATGGAGATATAATGCAAAGTTTATTTCAATTCAAGTGCTACCTGGCAGTGACACATGAGAAATCGTTACAGTTTTTATTTTCATGAAGAAATAAAAAATCAGAATCTGAATTTAAGTTAAAATCTTAATATACTGAACCAATTCTAAGTATTTCTTAATGGGAAATTAGAGCATGAAATTGTATCTTCACATAAATGCAAATTTCAGCTTAATGCTAATGAAAAATGATGTTTTAACTGTGTAAAAGCTTGTCTGAGCTTAGTATGAATCCAGTAAGGATATTTTAAACAAATACAAATTTGGGTGAAATAGCTTTTCACTCTAAAAAGTTATAGAAGAACGTCTCTGCAAGAGGTTTGGAATCAAGGAATTGTTTGGGTTGGAAGGGACCTCAGAGATCATCTAGTTACAACCATCTGCCAGGGGCAGGACATCCTCCACCAAACCAGGTTGCCCAAAGCTCCATCTAGCTTGGCCTTGAACACTGCTAGGGAGGGGGCATCCACAGAGCAGAATGTTCCAATGTCTCACCACCCTCACAGTAGTTTCTTACTAACATCTAATCTAAATCTACTCCCCTTCACCTTAAAGCCATTACCTCTTGTCATATTGCTACACACTTCGATGAACAACCCCTCTCCAGCTTTCTCGTAGACCCTTTAGGTACTGGCAGGCTGTGGTAAGGTCTCCTCAGAGCCTTTGCTTCTCCAGGCTGAACAAGCTCAAGTTTCAGGAGAGGTGTGTTAGCCTTCTGATCATCTTTGTGTCCCTGCTCTAGACTCACTCCAACAGGTCCGTGTATTTCTTACATTGAGGACCCCAGAGCTAGACTCAGTGCTCGGGGCGGGGGGGGTGTGTGTCTCACAAGAGTGGAGTAGAAAGGGAGAATTTCCTTCCTTGACCTGCTGTTTGTGTTAGTTTTGATGCATCCCAGACTGTACTAGATTATGTTATATTGTTTCTTCTACTCTTTATTATAAATGAGTATTTACATCAAAACCAACCTAGATAGGTGAAAGTATTATTTTTAAAAAGCAAAAGGAATAGTCAAGATACACATGTTCCCTTGAATAAAAATTATTTTTGTTACCTTTTTTCTATTTTGGTTTATAGAAAGCTGTAGAGTTACATTTTGAGTTTTTTACTCTCCCTGAACTTGAGGATTAGAAATTTGGCTTTATTTTTTAATGAAAGTTATATTTGCATTTAATACCAGGACTGGGATGTAAGAAAAATACAAAGTATGCAGGCAGAAAGGGACTGGGGAAGAGGAACAGCTAATTGCATCAATTAATGTTGCAAATTTGCAACAGAATGGACATAACTGTGGTCCCACTGGTCTTGTTCCAGTTAGTCCATCATTTTGAATTAATTTTCAGGCATTTAGAGACACTTTAACTTGCAAACTCAGTAGAGCATAACAGGCACCTAATATGAAACAAACCCCAAAAATCTAGGTTATATGTTGGTGACCCAGCATGAAATGCCTGTATTTCCAGAAAAAAAAAAAAAAATTCACAAAATCTGTCATGGAAGCATTATATCAGCAAACAGTGATTCACAGATTTGTGGAGATTGTAGCATCATAGAATATCTGGAGTTGGAAGGGACCCATATGGATCATAAAGTCCAACTCCCCTGTTCCTTGCAGGAATATCTAAAACTAAACCATTTGACTATGAGCATCATCCACATACTCCTTTAACTCTGACAGGCTTGGTGCTGGGACCACTTCCCTGGGGAGCTGATTTCAGGGGCTTACCACCCTCTCAGAGAAGAACCTTTTCCCAGTGTCCAGTGTGAACTTTCCCTGATGCAACTTCATTCCATTTTCTTGTGTCCTGTTGCTGGTCACCTGAAATGGGAGATTGGGACCTTGCACTCTGCTGCCCTCTTTGAGGGAGGTGTAGACTGCAATGAGGTCATGCCTCAGCCTTCTCTTGTCTAAGCTGAACAGACTAGATGACCTCAGCTGCTCCTTGTAAGTCATGCCCTCCAGGCCTTTCACTGTCTTGGTCATACTTCTCCAGACACACTTGAATGGTTTGATGTCCTTCTTATATTAAAGCCCTCAAACTGCACACAGTACTTAGTCAAGGTGTGGCTTTACCAGTGTAGCCTAGAGTGGGATAAACATCTCCCTTAACCATCTAGCCATGCTGTGCTTGATGTATCCCAGTACCCAGTTGACCCTTTTGACTGACAGGACATCCTGCTGGCTGATACTCAGCTTGCCGTTAACCCAGACCCCCAGATCTCTTCCTGTGGGGCTGCTCTCCAGCCTCTTGTAACCCATTTTTTACGTTCAACCAGGATTATCTGGTCCCAGTGCAGAATCTGGCACATGCTAATGTTAAATTTCATACTGTTGGTGGCTGATCAGCACTCTAGTGTAACCAGATCTGTCTCTTAAGGGCCCACTGTCCTTAAGGGAGTCCTCAGCTCTTCCTACTTCAGTATCATCTGCAAACTTACCCAATGTGCATTTAATTCCTGCATCCAGATCATTTAGAAAACCATTAAAGTGCATGGACGTAAAAATCAAGCCCTGGGGAACCACACTGGTGACTGGCTGCCAGCCTGATGTAACACAGTTCATTACAACTCTTTGAGCCCAACCTGTCATCCAATTGCACACCCAGTGTATTATGGACTTGCCTAGTAGTGTGAGGGATATTTTGTCCAGAAGGATATTGTGAGAAACTTTATTAAAAGCTTTGTTAAAATCCCAAACCACCATATCTACTGGCTTTCCTGTCCTAAAAGAAATCAAATTGGTTAAGGCAGACTTTAGCTTTTTGAACCCGTGCTGGCTATGATCATGGAATGCATTGTTTCTCAAGTGTTTTCCAGTAATTCCAAGAATAAACTTCTTCATAATTTTACCTGACACTGTAGTGTGACTGGACAGGCCTGTAATTACCAGGGTCTGTCTTCTTATCCTTCGTGAAAACTGGGACATTTGCCAGCTTCTACTCAACTGGGACCACTCTGAACTCCCAAAACTCATGAAATTCATGGCAAGAGGTCTTGCAGTAACATCATCCAGTTCTTTCAGTACCCTGGGATGATGAGAATGAACACACAAGATGAATTTCCAAGAAGAGAGTGTCTATCTAAATCTTACAGCATTCCTCCAAGTGAATGATCTGGAGCATCTTGCCATGATAAACAATCCGGTAGTTGGCCTCATGTAACCAAAAAAAAAAATAATCTATTAAATAGTAAAAAAGCTTTAGATATTTTTGATGATACACTACCCTGAAAGGCAGCAGTCACTAGCTGGTTTAAGACAAGGAGAAGCATCAGATAAATAAACATAAGCTGCACTGTTAATCTTACAGTGTCTTTATGAATTGACCACAGGCCTCTCTTTGATAGGAACAAAAAAACCCCTCAGTATTATGGACAACAAACTGTACTGCAAGTTTAACTAGGTACTGCATTTGTGAGTATATGGTTGTATTTTCTCTACAGAGCAGATAATTTTTTGTTGTTGTTGCTGGTTAAATTTCTGTATCAGGAAAAAGTATTTGTTAAAATGACATCAGTGCTGGCACAGAGTGCTAACAAAGCTAGAGTGACCAACAGTGAAAAAAGCCATGATTTTTAAAGAAAGACAAAAATATTGTAATCAAATTCTGGAAAGTAATGAAAGGTTGAATTACTTCAATTCTGAGTACTAGAAACTTTCCAGGTTTTTGTACATTTTTGAGGTGACAATACTAGTTAGGGGGGAGGAGGGTGTTTTGAAGTGGTTGAATTGGTTTGCGTAGAGTCTGGGTTTTTGTCTTAAACCAATATTTGTTCCTATTTTCTTAAGCTAATACAAGCCCTAATAAGGACATCATTATACTCACTAAAAAAACCCTGTAACCAAACAAAAGCAGAATCCTTATAGTGGGCATTGCTCAGACATGGATCTGGTGAAGGAGACTGCTGGGATTCCAGTCTTCTTAGTCTCTCCTGGTGCAGCACATATGTTCTTCTGTTACATCAGTATTTAACAAAATGCATCAGTATTCGTATTCATAGTGGCATCGCATCCTCCCCTTTGCATTCTTTTCTTTCCTATTGGAAAATAGGTATGACAATATGGGTGTATTTCAGTGTAATTATTTATAATTTAAAGAGTTATATCACTTGAGTCATTTAAGAAAAGCTTTAAGGGCACTCAAAATATGATAAATTTGAAGACAGTTTTGTTTCTCAGGCCATTTTCCATCTCTGAAGTGCTGATTCAAATAATTGAAACTTAGTGTGTAAAATAGAGCATGCGTTTAAGAGTGTGGTTAGAAGTTAATTTCATCAGCAGATAAAACAAATACATTCAGCGTTGTACTGAAGGGGACCAGAAGCACATTCATTGGCATTTACAATTTATCAGCAATGATCAACTAAGATAAAACTGCTTTCACTGACTATGCCTAAGGTTCAGATACAGAAAGACCAACCAGTTCTTACTTGTCTCCTAACTTTTCATTTCACTGGGATGGAAACCTAGATGGGGATGAGGAAGTGAAATATCTTACTGAATTTAGGTTTTCGTCCTCTCAGAATCAGGGTGATGTAGGAAGTAAGGACTAGTCATTTCATTTTTTGTCACTCAGGAGCCACAAACCTGGTTTAAACATGTGCCTAAGTGAATTGTCTGAATACCAGTGTTAATTGGGTTGTAAATTATACTCCCCTTTGTTTACTGTTTGGCTTATTTTAGATTTTTTCTGCAATGTTGTGTAAGTTTACAAGTAAATTATAATTATGGTACCATTTGTTGTGTAGATGATACCAAAATCAGGGATATGCTGGCACAACTGCTTCTGAAAACAAGAAAATCCCATTAGCAACAGCAACGTTTGCTTTCTGTGTTTATATATATGTAATGAAAAGAAAAATATTCTGATTTCACACCATAGCTGGTCTAATAATGAACATCATCAGACAGTAGATCACAATTTCAGTGTTAGATTAAGAAAAAAGCATGCCTACTCTTTGACACTGTTGGACTCCACAACTCTCAACAATGTTAGTCTGCCATTAGAAATACAGATGACTGAAAGTGCATGTTCTGCTAATTTCTCTCTTTCCATCACACACATGTATAAAGCAGTAAATTACCCTTAAATATTCCTGTTGTACTCTGCTTAAAGCATAGTTTCAGACTTAGTGGAAGAGTCCCAGCCTCACTGAGGCTGCATATCATGTGTCAGCTCATTTGATTGTACTCTGCTTCTGGAAAATGCAGATCCAGAGCTGGTCGCTTTGGAGGGGCTTGGTGGGTACATTTAATTCCTGCTGAATCCCCATGGGCTGAATCCCCTGCTGAAATGGTCATAGCAATTATATTAGCAGTCCTGGCTTTGCCTCCTTTACTGATTGGTTTTGGGCAAGTTCCATCACTAAAGGATCTGAGTTTCTTTAAATGTCCATTAGTAATGAGATCTGTGGTAATTGTTCTTCTATCTTCCCCTCATTCCTTGAGAAGTGTAAGTTCAATGTTCCGCCCCCCCCGAGGAAATATTGTTAAATTGTGTACAAGGCTAATGAAAAAGGTTCCTTACAGTTATGGAAGACAGTGAAATTTATTATGGCCCTTATTTCTTAGGAAGAACTATTTCATGGTCTTGAACCATCTCCTCAGTAAATGTTTTGTCTTGTACAGGTGAGCTTTAACTTTATGGTGGAAGGCTCTACTGCAGTGGAGGAGAAAGTTTATGACTGCAGTCTTGGAACTTCAGATCATCTATTAGCTATGCTGGGCTTATGCCACAGAGCACTTTAAGCATAAAGAATAGAGGTTGAGACCAGGTCATTTGTTCTATTCCATCCCATTTTTCCTATATAGATAATAAGAGAAACAATTTTAAACGCAGACATTTCACTTTGACAGAAAATCAGTTTGATCAGAGAGAAATCAGCATATAAATGCAGCAGTATTGTATGTTAACTTATATTTGACAGGGATTAAAAGCAGAAACTTGCACAGTATGGAATCAATGTTTGTAATGTGCTTGGATCTATCTATGGTCAAAGATGTACATGTAAATGGAGTGCATCATATATTAGCTGTAACACATACACTCATAAAATTATTATATAAAGTGTATTAAAATTACTGCCTTTTCTAATAAACGCCAGTTTCTGTTATGCTTTGCCAAAACTGGAGATGAGAGAGTATTTTACAGGTTTTTCATGCTTGGACTGACTGTTGAAGAAGTATGTAGGGGACTTTTGTTCCAGAAGAAGTATTCAAGATTAATCAATAAATCATAATGTTGCCATCTATGCTGCTTTCTGCAGTCTCCATTTCATTCTCAGGCTCTCATTGCAAAGTTGTTAGACTTCTGCATTCCAGCCAAGTAAATTGGCATGGGCAGATTTTTTTTCTCTATAAAGTCTGGGAGTCAAATTTGGGAACTCTTTAAGATGACATCCTGATACTGATGCTGTGATTTCTTTTTTGTTTCTTAGTATACTTACTTCCTTGAGAAGATTAATAATTGCTTATTAGATAAAGAATAAAAATTGTACACCAGGGGAATTATTGCAAAGCTCCTCTGATAAATAATTTTAAAATTATATATATATTGCCATCTTGCAGAGGTAAAAAGGAATCACTCCCTTCTTTTCTTACTGCGTTTGAAGCCGAGATTGAGATTCTGTGATGAAGTCAGTTCGGTTTTAGATTCCTGCTCCAGATCATATAAGCTGAAACCATGGGATACTAAAGGCTGATACAGTACAAACTAACTTTTGATTCAACAGTGCAAAAAATCGAGACAAAAAAGGTTTCAGTTTGCAGAGTTTATGCAGAATTGGCTGTAGTCCACCGGCTTCATTTTAATTTGATGCTGCAAAAGATGCTACCTGTTCTCTAACAGCTGAGTATGAAGCCAGCATAAAACATAATGCTAGAATGAGTTCTTTGTCATGTACAGTGGTTAATTTGACAGAAATGCAACTGCATTGAACTAGACCAAATTTGCACTCTTGTCAGCGGTGCATAGATCAGATGCTAGTGAATGTGGGCCACAGGCTGGAAGGGACTGTCCTTTAGCAAGCACAAAAAAAATATGGCCTAGCTGCAGGTAAAATTTCCATGATCTCAGTAGAATTATATGACTGTTTTTCAAAGCCACTCTCAAAGGGTGCTGTAAAAATGTAGCCCTATTTTTTAACCACTCTATCCATACTCTAACCTAACATTTATTTGAGAATCCTAACCTTGAAGTTTAAAGAAAAGAGGGGAAAAAACCTCCATGTTTACAGCCATTTCCTTCCCATCCCTTAAAAAAAGTAAGCTTACTATGACAGAGAGCAGAGGCCAAGGTCTGCAATATTACCTGTGCACACACCTATCAATTTCGGAATCTGAATTGCCATTCTCTTGCAAAGGCAATAAACACGGTAATATGTCTTGGATGAAAAGCAAGAAATATAATAGATTTGCTGGGTAAAAGACAAAAAATATGCCTAGAAAACAAGCAATAGGATAATCTCATTACAAGAGAACATTCAGGAAATTAAAAGTAAAAATGCAAAGTGAATACATTTGAGCTAAAAACTGTTAAACCCACAAACATATTTGTATCAAGAGTTAAAATGACAAATGACTGTTACAGCATAAGTCTCCTCTTTGAAAGTAGTGGTTGTTTCTGCTGTTCTGTTGATTCATTTTCAATCTCTTGATTAGATAAATCTGCATGTATCTCAGACATTCTGTAGTAATGGCAAATATATTCTGGTGATGAGAATGTAGGGAAGATGAGAAAAGAATCTGAATAAAATAACACAGCTCAACTGCCACACAAAGGGTCATATATAGATCTTTGTGCTTTGTAAAGCATATTATCGTTGTTCTTCATTGAACCCTAGAAACACTAAAATCTTTTTTTACTTACAAGAATACCAACCACATAATATTTGTCTATGAAAAGAAGTATTTAAATCTACTGGCTTTAATTTTTTTCCCACTTTTTTTTCATAGTCCTTTAGTGTAAATGGAAATTCATAGTTGACTAACAAATACGTCTCTTCTTGAGATCATGTTAGGTGTACTCAAAATAAGTAAGAAATATTAAAGCATTTAGAAGTAATTGCTTGTAATTATCTCAGTTTTTCCTCTCTCAGTTCTTCTATCTTAAAAGAATTGAATGGTGTGGAAATGATCAACATTTTAATGAAATTTAAACGGACCTATTGCTTTATGTTTATTATGGATATAAAATGTTTACACCAACAGAGGTATCATTGTGCTGGATTTCATCAGTGAGAAGGTTTGCCTGCTTGGACTGTTAACCATGGTAGTCTGGCTGCATCAGCAATGGCTGGATGTCACTCTGTGGTTAAATCATAGTGTGCAGCCAGGTTGTATTTGTTTTCACTGTTCCATGAGTCAATTAATCTCTCAGCCACACTGACCATTTCTCATTGTGCTTCTGCCTGGAACTGCACTGTTCTTGGAGCAGTAGTTTGTCAGTAAAACCTTATGTCTCATCTCCTTTCAGCTGTGCAGCAAAGTCCTTAGCAGATGGAAATTAGGCTCCTTTGACCCCATCCTGTCTCAATGCAGTGTTGGTGCTCCACTTCTCAAGCTCCTCAAGTTTCTACAGTTTCTAAGGTGGAGAGAAAAAAAAAAAAAAGTATATATATATATAAACCACAGCAACTATAACTCTTCTTGTTCCAAACTTTGAGAACAGTTTATTTAATTTTTTTTCAGCTCTGGAATGAACTCTGCTCAAATCTCCAGGTGAATACCTTTTCTTAGTTGTAATTCTGCAGTCCTCGTGGATGGTTCTAAGGGGACAGTACATTCCTTTCCAGCTAGCTATACTTTTTTTTCTTGAGATCAGGACTTCTGCTGCATAGCATGAAACTTTTCCAAGAGAAGGATTCTTCTTTTCCAGTCCTAGGCAGTATCTACTCCTTGTCTGCCTTTCTAATGTCATTTAGAGTTGGTTGCTGGCAAGGAAAGGCTGGTTTTGGCTGAAGCTACTCCTTAAAAAAACTTCTGCCAAATCTGCGAAATCTGCCTAGTAGAAACACGCCAGATATGTGTGCCTGAGGGACCATACACAGTGCACAATGGGACACAGCAATGGCTGGCCATCTTTGCCCAATGTCTTACTAGGTACCATGACAACAAAGCTATTACGTCTAATGGCCAGAAGGAACATACTTAACCTTGGGCAAACACCTGCTGTCCATGCTGTGAGCAGTGACTCACCATGAACTCAGACCTGGCTGTATGCACATTATCTTTGTGTAATTACACCAACAAATAAAACTTAAAAATTAATCTTTTGTTTGTATGTCACTTCACGGGATCTTTTATTAGACCAGGACTTTGTTACAGGAGAGCAGACCATTGCTCAGGTTAGTCTGTGCAAGTCAGCCCAAGGCACTCACAACTCTTCAGGGAGCCTGGAAAACAAATATTGGTGGATTGTCACTTCAAACACCAGTGACTGGCAGTTCAAAGGAGATGACCATAGGATTCAGCCACTATCCCCAATATTTCTTAATGCAAAATAACTTAAGCTGAAAGCAAACAGAAGAACATATTTATACAATCCAGAAGAGTCATCATGAAGGCAAGAACAGGTGAATAGGGAAGAAAGAAAAAACATAATCAATGCTTATGTCTGTCTAGTACATTAATTATCATTAATTTTTTTGGTTCTAATGATTCTGCTAAAAACCTTCTATGCTTAGGCGAACAAGCTGGCAAGTGCTTCATAGCATTCCTATCTGAGGATCACAGCTTTCCTCCAACCCTTATGTTTTCAGGATGTATTATGGGGAGAGATCCTAAACCCAGTATATCCTACACTATATTTACAGTCCATGTAGGTCTCTGGATTTACATATATTATAACTTCTCATTAACCTAGTCATTAATTGTTTATTCCCTTATTATAGGTGCTAATACCTGAGTCATGACCAATGAAGAATTTTTCACCTTGTCAGGCAGACAAGGTGAGATTCTTCTCACTTGGTACAGCCATTCAGAATAGTAGAAACAGGTAGAAACCTGTGTCTCAGATACCTTTGGGTCTCTTTGCGACCAAAGAATAAAATAGGCATTTTTAGGGAATGATTCATTGGGTTTATTTTAGACATCTACCTTCAGATGAATCACTCTGTAGGAGTACTTCTTTCTTTCTACTGAGTATAAAGGAAGCCCAGGGTGACCAGTTTAGAGGAAGACATCTGCGTTATTGGTCAATAAATCCTTATTTTAACAACCTTTCCCATGGCTGGCCAAGCCTTCAGCAACCTATTATGCCTGTAGAGAGTATAACATTCTTTCCTACAGGTCTGGGAAAAGTTTAATCCTAAAGCAAAGCTCTTTTATAGGTGAGCCTCGTAGTTTATTGGTCAAATTAAATGATCAAGAGTTTTGCATTAAATTAATAATGGGGCTTTGTAAACAGACACAGTAGTGACCTGTGCTATTGTCAGATCCCATGCTCATAAGCAGGGTGCATTTCAACAGCTTCCCTGCTTCAGTAATTCAGTGCTTTTTTCTAGTAAAGGTTCCATCTGCCTTTCCTTAAAATAAAGGCAGCACATGTTTTCTCCTGCTTTTGGTCATTAGATTTGCACTCCAGATTGTTTAACAAAAAGAGCCTGTGCCTTTTGTGTGGTAACTCAGCTGTCTTGTTATTATAGTGTAAATTGCAGCTGCAGCTGTTACCTGTGTTATGTCTTTAACTGTCATGTAAAGTTTTATTTAGAAACAGAAACAGAGATGTGAAGAAAAAGATGTCAGTATATGAGGAGGGAGCACATTGAAAGCATAACAGTGTACAGTTTTTTCATGTTGGAAATAGCATCCACATCTTATCTTGAGGAAAAGCATTGAGAAATTTTTTTTAATATCTTTTTTTATTCTTTTTTTTTGTTTGTTTGTTTTGTTGGAAATAAATTCTTATTTCAGGATAGATGAAAACAACTTCCTTCTCACATCATTTCTTTCATCCTATCTTGGGCATTTCAAGAATATCATCACCTTGCTATTCCTCTGGGAATAGCTAAATGTTGGCTGTAACTTACATACCAGGTAGAAGATAAAGGTTTGTAAACCAGTTTAAAGGGACTGAGAAAACTGTAAAGACAGTTCAGAAAAAATAACAAAAATATTCTAGGCATTTTTAAAAAACTTTTGCTGTTACATTAAAATTAAGAGGAGCTGAAGTAATGACATTTATCAGGAAAGGTGTCTGGTTGTAGAAACTGCTTCCAAATACAGACTTACAAACATTCCCATCTCTGAAACCTTTAAGTCAAGACCAAATTCTTGTGTAGAAGGTACATGATTGTCAGACATAGGCTCTCAGTCTTAATTTACCATGTAACTACATTAAGTTCCATGGCTTTTGTTATGTCAAGATCAGACAGGTGTTTACAAGCCCTTATGACTTGAAAATCTGTGAAATCTGTAACTCTTGCACACCTGGCAAAGTATAATACACATCCTAACCATATAATCATTCCAGCATCATGAGTAGAAAACTTGCAGTCCAGGAGAGGACCAGTAATAAGCTTGCTCTTCTTTGTTCTCACCTACCTCCATACTTGAAGTGGAAGAACACAGAGGATTCTGTATGTCTGCCACACTTCTCAAAGTCAAGTCTGTTGTTTTCATGGAACAACATTGTTGCCTTCCGAGTGCTGTCAGCACATACTTGTGAGCATTAGGAGCCAAGATTTCTAGCAGCAGCGAGATGCTGTTGAACAACTAATCTGCATCTTTTGTCTCACCCATCAAAGCACTGTCTGAGTCCTCAGCAAAAAATGGAAGACACTGCAAGACAACAAGGCAAGATTCTACTTCCTGGGCTTTAGTCTGCTCTGAGCTGTGAGATTCAGGCTCAGCACTGTGTGCTTAAATCCAGTTTATACCCTGCTTGCAAAAGACAAGATAGAAGATTTTCTCTATCACCATTTCCTTTCTCAGTGCCAGCAATGCGTAGATGGAAGTGGCTCCAGCTGAACTCAGACTTCATTAGTGGCTGTTGCAATCCAGCCTTTTACAGCTGATGGACATGTTCTTTCCTCTACCACAAGTGAAGATGTCTTGCTGCCTTCTGAGCTTTCCTCGGGCAGTATTTTGTGCCTGTAGCAAATGTTTCTGGTTTGCAGTAATCCCACCTTACTGGGAATACAGGATAAAGGCATTCTGGATCCCTGCATTTGTTTTTTGCCTACTGCTGATTTCAGAGTGAAGCAAGTTTCAAGTGATCCAGATATGATCCACTTTTTTCTAACATTAATCCCTACTGTTAAACACATGAGGAACTGTAGGAACTTAACGGAAAAAAACATAATGAGAAAGGAATAATGGGAGAAGCTGTAGGCTCAAATAGATGTGTATAGTCCCATTAAAACAGGATATTTTACATGGAGAGAAGGCAGGAGGTTTTCATACTTAATTGGTAGCACATATAACAGAAGGAGGAATTCTTTACTATGATTCTGAAGAATACTTCTTCAAATCGGAAACTTGAATGGAATTAAGGATTTAGGGATCCTAAAGATCAGTCAAACCTTATTTTGGTACTAGAAGCTTGTATGGTTTGAGCATCTCCTGTGGGCACTTTGTTTTGAAAGTGCTGTTTCTACAGTATTGTTGATATTGGAAATCAAAACCAGTTATTAAGAGCAGCAGACTGTTATGGCTGAAATTAAGTTGCTTTTGTATTGAAATGTCAAGAAATGTTTATTCCCATGTAATTCTACACAGTTCCCATATACTGCCATATTATTCCAGAATCACATGTCTGTATTGTACTGTAAGTCTGGCCAGTATAGTTACTAACCATAAGAAAGCTCTTAGTCTTACTATTTCAGATTTAGAACAATAAGGTAGTTTATTGCACCAACAAAAACATGTAATTACATGTAAGATAATATGCTGTTAACTAAGTATTCCCATTAATACAGTCAGTGCTTTCTTATGTTAGATATTTTGCTGGAAGTGCACAGGTCTTGGAAACTCAAAACAAGAGTTTTCATAAAGCTCTGTGTTTCAAGTTACACTGAGGTCTTATCCAAAGAAGCCTGAAATCTGGTATGACTTAAGTAAAGTTGCTTGTAAAACCATAAATGATTTTAAATTCTGAAAATACATATTATCAAATATTTTAGTGTAATGCATTCAGATGATCATCTAGAGGTTAATTGGACAGATACTTGTGGTTAATCTTAGTTAATTTAGAAAATTACAGCAAATAATTTACAGTTATTTTAAGTCTAATGCTTTATTACATCAAGAAATTTTCTGATGAGATTGGCCGTTATGTTTATTATCCGAAAAAATTAATTTTACATAAAACTAGTATTTAAATGATGAAAGGAATTATATTTGTTAGCATTTGAATTAACTTTGATTCTACTATTTTGCTGAGGGTCATAGAGTTTAATTGACATTGATGAAGTCTTATATTCAAGTGACCTATGGTTGACACTAATAATGACAAAATCATCTTCTGGAAGAAGAGGATTATCATGGTAGACCTTAAATAACTCGGCATTTTCAGTGAGATGACCTTGTTATTTGCATTATTCATGGTATTTCCAATGGTAAATATAAAGGAATATCAAGAAGTACTGCTGACACTGGGATGCTCATATCTCCTGCAGAATTGACAGGTGTTTAAGGGAGCAAGCAGTCTACATAAGTATACTGCAGTATGCTATGATTGCTGTTCTAGTCTGAGTAAATTTTAATGAATGTTTCTGAAGCTTTCGATATCTTGGGTTAGTTTTTTGCTGTTGTTCTTTGCAATTTCTTCCCTATATTCAAAAGTTTCAAGAAATACAATTGTGGTAAAATGCAATGAAGCGATTGAGCCAGCAGTAAGAAAATATGTATGTGCATGCTTCTGTGAACACACTTTGGTAAATAAATATCAGTAGTAGTCAAAAGATGATAATTTTAGCTGTAGTACCAGAGTGTACTATCATGACATCATGGACTATGACAGAGAGGTGCTGAAGTTCTGCAGCATGAGACAGGAATGAGCAAGGAAGCTGGCAAATACTCTAGGAGGGAATGACAGTGGACTTGGCTTGGGAACTCATCCTATACTTTTTCAGTATGTTTTTAAGAGATTCAAGCATTTGCAAATCTTTGGGCAGCATACGTTTTCTTCCATCCATGTTGAATCTGCAGACCCAATGTCTTCAAATTCAGCATGTGTGCTTATCTCACCAGGTACATATAACAGTAGTGCTCAACAGATAAAACACTCATTTAGCTCCTTGGGTGTATGTATCACTAACATATCAATATATTGGCTTTGTTTTAAAAACAAAGTGGGGGCTGAGGGATGGTGAGCCAAACAGTATATTTTGTAGAACTGGGCTGCTTCTTACTTACTAGAATATTTGGAGTATGCTGGAATACTTAGACATCCCAGTAGTTTCAGGGTTTTCTTTATAGCCAGAATACCTGGAAACATTAAAAAACCAACAAACTAACCACAACAAATTCAGGCAGTAACTAGATGCTGATATTGTTTACTTAAGAAACCGTCAGCTATAAAAATCATAGAAGTTATGAATATGAGCATCCATATGCTTAGCTGCAAATTATTGCACCTATGGCAAATGTCTCTCATGCTCTTACTCATGCAAATGAAGTATAAGTCAGTTTTGTTATTGACTTCGGAGGGGGCTAAGAACTTACCCTCCGGAATAAAGCTATCAATGTCTCTACATTTTAAACCTATATGCTCCCTCCCTGAGGTAGGCAAACTGATGCATGCTGTCTGCCTGGAACATAAAAATTAGGATAAAATTCTGGGCATGAGATCAACCCTAGTTACTTGTACAGCCGTCTTATTTGAAATGTGCTGCTACTCTGTAGTCTTCAGCCTAAAATGTCTCCCATTACTCCAGACCCTCCGTTTTTTTTCTGTTGCTCTGTGCCCCCTTTGCTCGTTGCTATTCATAGGTATGGGCAAACAGGAAGAACAAACAGGCTTTTTGGGAAGGGCTGTGTTTTGCAATATGGAAGGAATCTGCACACTGCAGTGTGTCACGCTGGGGAATTAAGACAGTATCGTATGAAAGATTTAAGTATAGGCTCTGAATTTCAGTACAAATGGGGGGAAAACCAAAGAATTCTGTTGACGATCTGCTTGAGGATGACCTTCAAGTTAACCCTGAGAAGCAGTATAGATACAACCTTAATCTCTGTGCTACAAAAGTAATTGAGCTCGTATTTTAGGGCACCTTCACTGGCAAAGAAATCAGATTCCTCTGTTTCATGAATACAGTTTTATTTCTAGTTAGTACAGTTGCCATATGTAGTTCACCTCTTCATTTGGTTTTTCCTTGTTTTCCTTTTCACAGTGTGTTAGTATCTGACAAGTGAAGTGACTGTGATATTTTTAACATTTATGAACCCTGATTGTATAAAAGATCATTGCATTGTTATTGCTGAAAAGAAACCTCAGGAACTTAAATATTGGCAAATAGTAATATTTGTCTGTACAATGTTATAAACTGTAATTAAAACTATTATATTGCAGAGAAAATTCTAAGTATGTGGGAAGCATTCTTCAAAATTGTACGAATTTGATATCTAGTCTGCCAGACAGAGGCTGGTGAAGACTCCAGTCTTTATAGAAGAAAATGATGTATTCAAATGGGTTTATAGATAGATGTAACATTTTGAGGTTACATTCATCCTATACTATTTCCTTGTCATGCTTAGTTTACCAGCAAAACTACAAATTATTTTTCATTTGTTTTCTGCTATTCTTATCCCTGGAGGGTCAGGGTAGTTTATAAAAATCAAACTCTGCTATCTTTTTGGCTCCATCTGTTGTCATTTTGAAATTACCAACACAAAGAAGTCCATGATCGCACTGTTTTTCATCATTGGGCTGTTGTGTTGCTTATCATTTATGAAGCAAAGGGGTACTGGGTGTTTTTATGGCTTTTTTGGGTTTGGGGTTTTTTGGTGGGTTGTTTTTTTTTTTGCTTGTTGTTGTTCATTTGTTTGTTTTCCTCTCCATAAGCTTTACTGGTCCTGTAGGTCTGAGAACAATATTAATTATGACTGGTAAGCTGAATAAACGCAATTTTGCAGTCATAAGTGGGAACACTTACCAACACCAGGGTGTCACTTTAAAGAAGTAACTTTTCCAACCTGATATTTTAAAGTTATCTTTCTTTTTCAATAGTAAATACAATACCTTGTAAATCTCAGGTGGATTCAGCCATTCAGTGTTTACAGGTTATGACAGGAGCATACTTCAATTTGGGGCCTATAATTCTGCTTTGGTGAATGCTTGCTCATTTTTTATTATGTCTTTTCAACAAGTAAACTCGTTTGGCTTACTAACAGCTTCCTAAGCTGAAAATAATTGTTACTTGAAATGTTCATTGTCAAACACTCTACTGACTTGGCAGACAGAGCAGTGGTGTGTTTTCACAGGAGATGCAAGTTTGGGGAAGACAGAATCTCCTGGTCTCTAAGCTGGCAAACACTAGACCGTAGCTTCCAAGGAGAGGAATCATAGAGTGTTTTGCAAGGAGCTGTGAAATGCTCATTCATTTTGGAGCAGCAATAATCTTTTGACTTGGGAGTAGGTTGCAGGTCTTCAGCCTCAAGTCTGAAAGTCTATGGGTCTCTTAAAAGATACCACAAATGTCTTCTTAATAAACGTACGTACTCCAGTGCATCTTTATAGTGCTCAGATAGCTGTGCTCACCACCTTGCCATGGGTATGTGGACTGGAGTGAAGCACTGGTGTAGTTCTCTTCCCCTTGAGAAAGATGATGAAAGTGAGACTATGGAGTGTGACAGAGGGAGAATCCAGGAAAACAGACTGGCAAAGGTTGTTTTGTAGCATTATTAGTAAAACTTTCCAGAATCACAATTGTCATAATGAAATCACTAAACAATTTTGAATTCCTATAAATGATGTGACCTGGTGAGTCATAACAAACTAAACTACATAGTTTCTCTTTGAACATTTGCAGATATTAATTCTTTACTGTGAATTAAATGCTACATGACTTATCTTTTTCTTTCATTTTTCACTTGCTATTATTTAATTGGTAGTGAGAAGGGAGGACACCTGATAAGAGCATTTAAGTCGTATTGCAGATACGGGTTTAAAAATGCAGCAACCAATTTTTCCTTAAGAGGTTAGTTACTTCTTGCTTCATTGCTGCTAGAAAATCTGAGGCTTTTTAGTTACCTGCCACCTCTTAAGTACATGCCAGAGCTAAAACTTATATGATTGATCTGGGGGTTAAGGGGAAGGAAAGGCAAGTTTTGAGAAGGCAGTGAAATTTGTGGCTACAGTATGGATGTGTGATGATGCTGGATCTGTTGTGCTTATGTAGTTTTCAGCCCATATTCCCTAGGCTGTTAGCCAAGTTGAATTATCTGTATATGCGAGTTGAACTCTGGTTTGAAATAAGACAAATTAAACCTTAATTTAACATACCAAAACCAGCCTCCACATTGACTGGTAGAGGTAATCTACAAGTGGAAGGAAGCAGTAGCCAAAGCAGTGCAAAGTTTGTTTCAGCTGGCTCCTTACCTGCTCAGGGGCAAGTAGGAGAAGGCAGTGACAGCAGGTTGTAGCTTCCCAGCTTCCTAAACTTGGTCTCCGTTTTGCCATCTTGGCTGTGCTTGTAGGAGAGTCTTCTCTTGCTTTCCCTTTTACCTCAAGCTTGTGAAAATGGTGGTATTTGCATGCCATTTTCATTCTCTATCCAGAAATCCACTGGTTGATGAAGAAAAGTTGCAGAACGGTCCCAATTCCTGCAGCACTGTTTTTCCACTAAAGGCAAGAAACTTGTGTAGTAGCCAGTTAGAGGCAATTTCCTTCAACCAATACTTCAACCAAGCTGTGTGAAATAGCTGAAGCTGCTGCATCTTTACAAGCTTCTTTGGGGTTCACATACTTTGTGTAGCCATCAGACACAATGCAAATCTTCATAGTATTGCATGCTACAGACTTAAAATCACCTGAGAAGATTTAGAGATTTCATCTGAGATTTCATTGTGGTTTATTAGAACCAAAATTAATTTCCAAACTGTCTTTTAGTGCTTGGTGGTACATTCTGCTGTGCCATTTCATTAGTAAATAGTTCAGAAGCCTGTGGCTAGTCATCCTCAGTCTTTTTAAAATTAATGGATCTGTACATGTGTGTAATGCTGAATGCACACGTAAATACTTAGAGGACTGCGAAAATCAATCCCAGCATACCTAAAACTTTGTGTTCCCAATGCAGTGAATCCTTCCTCATGCAGATTTGCATAAAGCCCGTCCTTGGAGATAGATACGGACGCCTTGTTTCACTCTGATTGTGTTAATTTTGTCTGTTGTCCTTTGGATCTAAATTGTTTACCTAATTTCCTTGTGGAATTAGCCCAAATCAATTCTTGTGATAACTTCTGAGTCTTACAAGTAGTTATTCTTCATCAGGTCTACATAAATAAGATACAGAAATCAAAGGCAGTTTATAGGGTTGTTTGTATCCTAATACTAGAAACAAAGTCACTAGAAAACTTGTTGCTGTAATATTGAAGTTTTACTGTATTTTCAGCACTTCTGTGTCTAGATGACCTTACTGCCTTCTAAGTAGTATTGCTAGAATCTGAGTAAAAATTCTCATTTTTGGCACCATTAAGCATTCAGTTTTTTTAATTGTCTCAGAAAGCAAGTTTCAGTACATATCTCCAAAGATATTTTCGGGGATTTACATATAGAAATTAATAGATTAATGAATCCTTTTAATGTAAACTGTGGTTTTGCATCATTCTCAGCTTTTCATCAGTGAACTGTATGAAAAGCAGATACATACTGAAAGTCAAATGACAGTGCATGAAGTCTTTAGCAGGTTTGACATATTACTGTCACAGAAAAAAACCTGCAAACACAATTTAGACTTTTCTTCTTGAAATCATTGGTGTTAGTTTTTTTGCAACTGAATTTAAAATTGGTTTGGACATAGGTATGACTCTTGTCTATCTACTTTTTGTATACAGTAATCAAACAATGTATAATAGGAGAGAGGACTAAGCATATATTTCTTGACCATTAAATATGAAGATTTTGAGATAGGCAAGATGATTACAAGATGGTAATTTGGTTAGCAGTTGACATGTGCTGTAGAATTAAATACTTGTGACTAGTTTGGCTAGTATAAATACTTCAAAGTTTAAAGTTTTCTGTTATACACTCAGACCGTGGAAGTTGTTAACTTCAATGGAGAGATGGTTGCAAATGCCCATCATAAGTTACCCCACTAGATCTTTTCTGGTCCCTTGAAGCATTTTGTATAGTTGTTTGATACGGTCATCATTTTTGGTACACTGGTTTTATAAGAAGGAGACTAAGCATAGGCAGTTTTATGTGACCATAAAGCCAAGTTAGTTTCTTTAAAAAGTGGTTTCTGCTTTTCAAAAGTTTATTTGGACTAATACTATGGCCATGAGAGCAGACAATGGCGACTTTGTATGTCTTCCAGAAAAACATTACTCTCACTGCAAAAGGCACCTTTCTTTCTCATGAAAGGGCATGTTTGTTCAGTTCAGACAATTGAGTCATGAAATTTGCCGGTTGACACAACAGCGTTTTTTTGTAGCAGCATGGGTACTGATTAAGAAGATAGGGATTTAGCCCGATACTGTTCATAGATGAAAACTGAGATTACTTGTGCTGGAGGTGATGTGATCTAGGATTCTCTCACCTTAATCAGTCACTGAAATGAAAATGAATAATGTAAAATTGAGTAGTAAATGTAAAGCTTTGCTCTTTCTTTCCTTCCCTGCTGTTTGTGGAAAGCTTAGGGACATTATGTCTCTTTCTAATGAAAAAGCATAGAGCAGGCAAGTTGGTGCTACTGTGTAGGAATTGTATGTTTAGCAATTGTTCATTTTATTTTTCAGCTTCAGTAAACTAATCAATATTTCTGACACTGAAAAATGCGTCCTTAACATTGTCTGTTACCATATCTTCTAAGTGTACAAGTTTGTTATATCTATCTTCTCATTTTTTACATTGGCCTTCTTTGCCCTGGGTGGAAAAAAATAGAGCCAGTAATGACATATATTATAAAGATTAATCAACCATAAAGAGTGTAATTGAACACACAAGTGTAGTCATTACTTGATTAATTACTTCACTAAAATAATCAGTCTTGTACATATATCAGAATATTATTCAGTGGTGACTAGAAGACAGTTTGTGGAGACCAGGACTGCCTTCAATTTTTACACCAGACTTTTCTATCTTTCCTTCTGTTTGTCTGCAGAACCTACTGTATTTGAATGTTTGACTTGAATAAACTTCCTTTTTTTCCAGCAGAGTCTGCCATCCTCACTTTATCATTAAGAATAAATGCTAACACCTCTTACATGAACTTCTACATTGTGTGTGTTAGCTGGTGACCTAATGAGTGAATGTGGAAGAGTCCATTCTGAGGAAGTATGTAGAAAATAATGTCACCCATGGGCCTTAGGCTGAAAAATTGTATATATTGAAAGCTCTGTTCAGTGAGAGATTATTATACTTTGAAGTTTTAATTCTTAAAATATGTTTCTTAGACTCAAAACTTGTAAGTTCATGTTGTAGTGCTGAAATTATTCTGTTGCTGCACTTAGAGCTCGGTACTGGATGTCAAGCTCATGAGCATATGTCTTCCTGTAGAGGACTCGTAGAGCAAGTCAGCAAATTTACTAGCAAGATGATCGATGTCCCTTCCAACCCCTATGATTCTGTGATTCTATGAAGATCAAGAATTAACTCTAGCTCAGATGATTCTGAAGCTGAGAAGTTGTATGCACAAAGGATACTTTAGATTGGGAGATATATTCTAGTATCAATTGCCATAATGTTTTTTACAGAAGGAAGATGAACTTATTTCATAGTGGTTAAAGTACACTTCAATGGTTAATTAATACTGTTAACTAAGCAGGCTGAAATAGATATTATATGTCTCAGAGTTGGAGCCATGGTCAAAACCTAAGTGAGTGTTGAAACTGATGAAGAAAAGTAGCCCTTGGTGGTTGCTGCTTAACAGTAAGAGTTCACACTAGTTTTTCTGGCATTTTAGAGGCTACAGGAGTTGACTTAATGTGCATTTATGTTTGAATATTACAGAGGAAAATGTATATGGCCTCTGCGGGTGAACATTATAATGCAAGCCTCATTTGTGTATATTTGGAACCCTAGTAAATGATGAATCTATATCCTTAACAGCATGGACATCCTGACATACTGAATATAAGCTTGTCATGCATCTGTGTAAAATGCCTAGTGCAGTGAACGCCTTGGTTAGTTATTACACATAATAGCCTACTATACAATATCTAATATTCAATTGTGCCTAATTACATTATTTCTTGAATAAAAATGTTGGCACTAACAAAACATGATTTTGTCACTGAGATTGCTGTAATTTTCAAATTCATCTTTCTACGAGAAGGCTATTTTTTTAGTTACTTAAGCACAAAAAAGTGCTGACTATTTTAAGTGGTATTGATCAGTACAGAAAATTTATACACTACTTTAAATTGATTCAATGCTTCAGCAAGCCTGGAGAAATACATAGGAAAGGTGTGTGTCTTTATGTTTTCCTCAATTTTTCTACTTAATATTAGGGTTATGAATAAATAGTTTGTCCAGAGAGGAGTGAAGACATTTCTCAGTTCAGCTAGATATTATTGCTCAGTCCTGAGGGATCTGTTTTAACTCTTGTAGCGGAAGCTGTTCGCCTATAGTCTTCTGAAATTCAGCATAAGTGAAGTTACCCTTCCAAGACACATCCCATGATAAAATCTGAGTATTCTCAAGCTGCATGAAAGTGTGATTTAGACTCCTCAGAGGCTGGGGCTTTCTGTGGTGGTCCTCTGGCAAACCTAAAGTATTTGCTAAGGAGGATTATATCTTGAGTTCGCATTTACCTTTTTTTCCCCTGAAAGTTATGATTTAGCCTTAGATGCAGAAAGCATACAGAATCTGGAATAACATGGTATAGGGCATTCCCAATGTAATCCTTATGGGGCATCTCTGCAAAAATGCTGAAAAACTTCTGCGAGGTTAATAGGATTCTATGTAGGAGTGTTCTGCGCTCATAACAGGCAAAGTCATACTAACTTCTGAGTCTGCACATGTATTGTCCGCATCTGCTTGCTGATACATGCTCCTTCCAGATAAATAGGTCTGTCATTTCTGTGGAAACTGTGTCACTTCCCACATGCCTCTGTGCAGCTTGGTACTCCTTATTAATAGTGTAAGAAAGGCAGAGTGATGGCAGAGGAATAAACTTACTTTTTTTCATGGAGAAGGTAGATTGAAAGAACAAATCTGAATTTTCTTTTGTCTTGTGCAAAGCATTGCTGTGCTTTCAAAAAGTAGTTCAGTACTTAGTAGTAGTAGTGGAGCTACCCTGGTGGAGCTACTCTGATGGAGCCACTTCATCATGAATTGATGGCCAAGGATCCCTTGTGAGGTGGAGATAAAAGTTGTAGTCCTGTGGCACTGCTGTACATACATCTCACTGGGACTGACTGCATTTGAGGCAAGCCTGATCTGCAGTATATTGGTGGAAACTGACAGAACACTTTGAAGACAGGGAGGTTAGTGGTAGACAGGATGAGAAAGTTCACCTTCATGTAAATAACTAATACAGTATTAGGAATTTACTAAACCTACTTTTTTTTTTCTTTGGTTTAGATCACCTGTACCGGCAGCCTACTCAACGAGGTTAAAGTGATCAGATGAACAGCAAAACCAATGATAAGGATTATGTTTCCCGAACAAAGTAAGGACAGAGAATACAAATTACAACTTTCATCAGTAGCTTTAGGAAGGCCATTATAGTTGACAGGAGAGCTGATGTCATCACTGAATGGGCAAATTTCTGACCTGTTCATTTGTTTCTAGACTGTTATTCTCATCTTTCCTACATTAAGATTATATCCAGTATGGCACAATCACAGAATAATTTCCTTTAAATTGAAGAATTGTAAAAGAAGTATGACTGTGATCAGCAAAGCAAGCACCTCAGAAGCATATTGATGGGGCAATAACTGTGCATTGCTACAGCACCACTTACATTTTGCAATAGAAAACAAAGACTGCATTCTGCAAGGCTGTCAGTCTGCCACCTCTCATGAGCAATGAAGCCACTTAAAAAAATAAACAGTGAATAGGGGTGGCATGCTATTTGTCATTTGTGCTACTTAGTAGTTGTGTATTATCACTCTTGCAAAGCATATAGAAATAGATGATTAATAACTTCGTATAAACAGAACCTCTTATGAGTGTGCCAGAATATGGCCTTGAGTGCTCAAATTCAGTATGTTATTGAAAGGCATGTCCCCAGAAAGCAAAGACCCCTGTGGATATTTTTGCTACCTTAAATATAATCGGTTGCCAGTGAATTTAAATTATGCTCACTACTGTTGTCATTCCATCAGAATTCTTTGTATACTTAAAATATGAAGAAATGTTGAAATTCAGCACTAATACTTAAGTAAAAATCTATTCAGGGATTTAGAGCTCTAGAAATATTGTGATGTATTCATTCTCATTAAATCATAAGTTGACTTTCTTGTCTTTCTACAAAAAGTGGAAGTAGAAATGAAAATCTGGCAGTAGTTTGAGCTACACCAAAAAGTCAAAGAAGTAATCAGGTGTGTTTATGTTAATTTTGTTTGCTCAAGTCATACTGCTATAGGTCTCTAAATCTGGATGAGATCTGTGGAAGCGTACATTACTTTAGTATCCTAAAAATTAAGAAATAGCTGTAACTGAAGGTTATTTTCAATTAGGATTGCAAATTGGGGTTTTTTGCAGTACAAAACCCCAATAATACCACCTACTATAAAAGCTGAAAACAAGCTACTCATATTAACTATCATTAGCTACTTAACTATCGTTAGTTACTCATAACTATAATTTTTTGTGAATACAGCAGTGTCTTCTGAGTGGAGACCTCACTGTGGTCTGAGGCTTCCTGACAAGGGGTAGCGCAGGGGCAGCTGCTGATCTTCTCTCTTTAGTGACCCGTGATAGAACCGGAGGGAACTGTATGAAGTTCTAAACAGGGGATGTTTAGTTTGGATATTAAGGGAGTGGAACACCTTCCTTATGAGGAAAGGCTGAGGGAGCAGAGCCTCTAGCTTGGAGGAGACTGAGGGGTGACCTTATTAATGTTTATAAATATGTAAAGGGTGAGTGTCGGGAGGATGGAGCCAGGCTCTTCTCAGTGATGGTCAGTGATAGAACAAGGGGCAATGAGTGCAAGCTGAAGCATAAGAAGTTCCGTGTGAATATAAGGAGAAACTTTTTCACTGTGAGAGTGACAGAGCACTGGAACAGGCTGCTGAGAGAAGTTGTGGAGTCTCCTTCTCTGGAGACATTCAAAACCTGCCTGGATGTGTTCCTTTGTGATTTAGTCTGGGTGATCCTGCCCTGGCAGAGAGGTTGGACTGGATGATCTTTTGAGATCCCTTGCAACCCCTAACGTTCTGTGATTCTGTGATTAGAAAGAGACTCTCCACTGAGAGGGTGGTCAGGCACCAGAACAGGCCCCCCAGGGCTCAAGAGCTTTCTGTCCCTCAGAATAAGAAAGTGGGCAGGAGGGGCAGGAAACCAGCATGGCTAGGCAAGGACCTGCTGGTCAAACTGAGGGAAAAGAAAGACCAGTACAAACTGTGGAAACAAGGGTGTGTGACCTGGAAGTAATACATGGATGCAGTTCAGAATTGCAGAGATGGGATCAGGAAAGCCAAGGTGCAAATGGAACTGAACTTGGCAAGGGATGTCAAAAACAAGAAGGGATTTTACAGGTACATTGGCCAGAAGAGACAGGCCAAAGAGACTGTATCCACTTTGGTAAATGAGAAGGAGAAATGGCTGCAACAGATGTGAAGAAGGCTGAGGTACTGAATGAGTTCTTTGCCTCAGTCTTCACTGATGGCCAGGATTCTCATAATTCTTAAATCCCTGAACCCCATATCACTGGACCTCTAGGTGGGAACTGGGGGAGTAAATCCCCCCCATTTGTAAGGGCAGAGCAAGTCTGAGACTGCCTCATGAGACTGAACTTCTACAAGTCTGTGGGGCTGTATGACATGCACCCCAGGGTCCTGAAGGAGCTGGCTGATGTGGTTGCTGAGCTGCTCTCCATCATATTTGAAAAGTCGTGGCTGTCAGGAGAGGTCCCTGGTGGCTGGAAAAAAGGTCATGTCACTCCCATTTATAAGAAAGGGAACAAGGAAGACCCAGTGAACTACAGGCCGGTGAGCTTCACCTC
>VZTU01030704.1:0-26223 GCA_013400835.1 Zapornia atra
AGTGGTGGCTCCCAGAAAAAGAAAGAAATCAAGCTATTTAATCTAAAATGTTTTAAGTTGCTAAAAGCACCTCATGCAGGCCCATATTTAAAATTCAAGTGAGTCTTTCCATTGACTTCAGTAAGCTTCAGTTCAAGTCCATATGGAAAATATGCTGCTCAAATTAAACTATTCCACTTCTGTCATGACATTGTAGTAGTCACCGTACTTTTTTCAGACATTGTTTGGTAAATCTTGCTATAATATTTCTGTCTAAGTAATTTCCCATTTTAGTCTAATATTTAGAGAATCTTCTCTTTTTCTATTTGCAATGTATCACATAAACATATATTATGCTAGGATACGGGCTTAAAGGGTCAGCAGTGTTTTAAAAACAGTTGTCAGTCTCAAGTAAAACACCTGGTCTAAAGTCCTGTTTCCCTCCCTTTCTCCATTCCCCCTCCTTTGCTAAAATATTTTCAACATCAGCACCACAGGCATACTATGGTTTCTTTACCTCTGCCTTTAAAATGCTGCTATGTAAGAATACAGTAATTTAAAACTGCTAGGGTTTAGAAATAAAAACTGTATTATCTTTCCAACTCACGTTTCCATTTCTAACTAACCTTACTTCTAGGAGAAATAAACATACAGAAAATAATGAAGAGGTAGCTTTAAAGAGCTGTAAAAGGATTTACACTATATTAATAAAACTTCAAGGATTGTTTAGAAAGCAAAAATACAATAACTAGAGCTTTACAAATCTAGAACTCTAACTGGAGCCACAGTGAACAGTTCAGGGGAGCTTAGCACCTTTAATAAACTTTGGAATGGAGTTTTAAAAGTCATGAGCAAAATTGCACTTTCTCATGAACAATTAATATAAAAAACTCCACATACTGTTTACCTACCAAGCTATCAGAAAATTTCACAAGCCAGTTTGGATCTCAGAATGAGCAGGGTTTCTGAAACAATGCAATTATCTTCAGAAGGTCTAATGAAAGAGCTCTTTCAAATCTCATTCAAACAATTGGTATGTGAACTGAAAAAAGTATACAAAAAGCATAAATTAACTGTTGAGAGAACAAGTAAATGGTTTTATTTCCTTACCTGTTTGTTGAGAGGGAAACAGGAAGGAAAACAAGGAAGAGAGGTGGAGAGATCCTAAAACTCTAAAAAATTTTATGTACTGTGCCATCTGTGTGTAATCTGTATTTGCTGAGTAAGCAGCAACAATTCTAAAAAGAAGCTGCTGGAAAACTACCTTCAATTCAAAATAGAAGTCAATCAAGTCATAAAACATATGGTGTTGTGACAATAATAGTCCCTGAATTATATAGGGAATACTCAGCAGGTATTTGGGATATTTCAGGTGAAGTTTTATGTGACAGAAGACAATTTATTGACCACTCAATGATGATGCATACTTTTATCAACATAGCAAATCACGCTCCAACCAATGTACAAAGCAGTAATCTCAGAAATAATGTTACAATATAGAAGTATTTTGATGTCATAACAGTTAAAATTTCTTCATTATCATTAACGTTTATTAAACAAGGAATTATGAGGGGATTTCTTTTTCTGCACTGAGAAAACTCACTGCAAGGGTTTTGCTTCAGTGTTGGCTAACCAGCATATTTAAAAATTAAGAAAAAAATGAAGGAAAAATAGAAGACAGATGTATTTATTATAATTACAAATATTCAGGTATTCTTCAGCACTTTGTCTCCTCCCCGCCAAATCAGTAAGTACATACTGATATAAGTACTCTCCAAAAGTGCAGTCAAGAAAGTCTATACAGTTGTGCTGGTTTGGCTGAGAGAGAGCTAAATTTCTTCACAGTACCTTACATGGGGTTGATAACACAGTCAATGTTTTTGTTGCTGCTGAGCAGTGCTCACACAGAGCCAAGGCCTTTTCTGCCTCTTGCCCCACTCCATGAGAGAGTGCATTGGGTGTACACAAAGAGATGGGAAAGAACATGGATGTGACAGCTGACCCCAACTGACCAAAGAGATATTCCATACCGTATGACGTCCTGCTCAGCATACAAAGCTGAAGGAAGAATATGGGAGAGGAGGACATTTAGAGTGATGGTGTTTGTCTCCCCAAGTCACTGTTAGGCATGACGGAGCCCAGCTTTCCTGGGGATGGCTGAACACCTGCCTGCCCATGGGAAGTGGGCAATGAATCCCTTGTCTTGCCCTGCTTGCATGTGGGGCTTTTGCTTTACTTGTTAAACTGCCTTTATCGTAGCCCACAAGTGTTCTCATTTTTACCCTTCCAATTCTCTCACCCGTACTACAGGTGGGGGTATGAGTGAATGACCACGTAGGGCTTAATTACCAGCTGGGGTTAAACCATGACAACAGCATAAAATCCATTTTGTGGAAGTGGTGTGGTAGTATTTGCAAAGGCAGTTGGTAATGTTTTCTGGTAGGTGTACACTCTGAAGCTTACAATTTTAATTATGCTTATTTAAGAATTGGGAAAAGTTAATATATATATTGGTCAATTAAAGAATAAAATGGGTAGGGAAAAGGATATGTGTAACCGCCAGAGTGTACATCACATATTAGCTAACAATTTCCTATTTAAAAAAAAAAAAACAAAAAACTACAGAAGGAAAAAAAAATTATATTGTAAAAGAAACATTGTGCTGCCATTGGTCAGCTGGTAAAACATTTTTACTCGTGAAACAAAAAAGAAAAAGGGGAAATTGTTGTTAAATCTGCTATGAGGGTTTCCTGTCCCACTCTCTCCACCTCTCCCCTCATCTTTACATAGAAGGCAAAGAGGTATTTACTGCATTTGTGGGAAAGCAAAGTTATGTCAGCTTTTGGATCCTTCTTGGCAAATCGCTATTCTAGTAGGTTTTTAAACCACTCGCTGCATTAGAAATTTATTATCAGAAAAGAAGAAAAGGGAGGTGCTTTGAAGATAATGTAGATATCTGTTGAGGCCCAAGTTGTTCTGCCAGAATGAGTTTAACATCAAGAACAACAATATATGCAGTTAACACTTTGCTGCTCTAGTGACAAAAGATGTACATCTCCTAGAATGTGTAACTACATCCATAATCCTTTTATGATACTAAAGATATGTCCATAAAATTGAAGCTTTTTAAAGAATGATATAATGATTGTTAGTATTTTTTATTAAATGGCACATATTCAAAAGGCTATATTGGCTGTTATAATTACTTACTATGTATTATATTGGCAACATTATGTTGACTTGTGCTGAACTAGAAAACCCTTTGTTATATAAAAATAGTTTATATTTGTGATAGTTGCTGTGTCAAATTCACTATCAACCAATCAGTGATGAATCAGAACTGTGCTGCTTTAAAACTAATAAAGCCATCTGTAAATTACGGCTTGAAAAAATATTTGTGGGATAAAATGTCAAATGCCCTTGAACAGGAGACAGTCACTGGTCACAACTGTAATTCTGTTAAAAAATAGAGGTTTTTTCTGGAATAAACAGTAACTACTTTTCTACAAAGGTTTTCTCTCCCTCCCCCCTGTCTCCCCTTCTCCACTCTTGCACTTTAGAACAAATAATGCACAACCCCTAGATATACGTCTGTATTACTTCAAGACCAAAATAACAAGCAACTCTCTCCCCTCTACAATTTGCAGAACTACCAATGCAATCTGAAGATATAGATTTAGGAATGTAAGAACTTTCTTTGGGCTGTTGCTTAATCTGCATTGACAATTATTTTACTTCTTTCTCAGCAAAAGGGGGGCATAATAACAGTATAAGCTTTAAAATTACCTCTGTCTCACCTTGATAGACATAGCTTTATTGTAGTTTGGATTATAGCTAGATTTTAGATAGTGCATTCAGTGAATTCTGCATTATTGATCTGTACTGTATGATAAAACAACACAACAGCACAAATTTAGGTAGTATTAAATGTCTTTCAGCATTACTACTAAAACCTGCTTTCATTCTAGGTAGTAGAAGCCTCTACACTTTCAGGGAAAAGGCAGAGTATGAAGAGTTTCCTGTACTAACATATGTTGACAAATCCTTTTGTCTGTTTGTCAAATTCTACTTGTATTAGCAGTGATTAAACTGATATAAAACCAACAAAAGCAGGTGAAATGAGATCTTCTTAGGAGACAACCATTGCACATGTTAGAAAATGTTGTTTTAGTTGCCACACTTGCATTCTGAAAAGCCTTTCTAACAAGTACCCAAGGTTTTCACAGAGTTAATACAGTTTTGTAGGGTACAAGTCTGTGCAGAAACTGGATCATAACTTTAAAAGGATCATAACTGTCCTGGATTCAGCTAAGATAGAGTTAATTTTCCTTCTAGCAGCTGGTGTAGCTGTGTTAGGGAGCTGGGGTGAGAGCAGAGCTGACAACAGACAGATGATTTTAGCTGTTCCCAAGCAGTCAGGGGCTTTTCAGCTTCTCATGCTGCCCTGCTAGGGAGAAGGCGAGGGCACCCATGAAGCTGGAAGGGGACACAGACAGGACAGGTGACTCAAGCTAACCAAAGAGTGTATTCCATATGCTCAGTATAACGAGGGGCTGGTGGTGGAAGAGTGTGTGGCTCCAGGATAAGTGGTTCGGGGATGGTCCGGCTTTGAGATAGCTCTGAGCTATACGGTCTGAGTTGTGCAGTTCACTGAGAAACTGCATTGTGCATCACCAGCTCTGTGTATTTTGCTGTAAAGTCCTATCATTGTTATTTCTCCCTTCCTTTGTTGTGCCAGTAAACTGTCCTTGTCACAACCCACAACAGCCTTTGTTTTTTGGGTTTTGATGCCACATACCACCTACATACCTACGCACCCCGCCTCTTTCTTTTTTGTTCCTTTCCCACCCCCAACATGGGTGGAAGTGAGAGAGGGGGTGTTCTGCTGCTGTCTGGGGCAAAACCATGACGATAATTGGATATTTTGCATCTAAAATTGGACAATGTTCTTCATAGAAATTACACATGAAATTACACCAGCAAGGGAGCCATCTATGGCATATTAAGACGGACTTGGATGTAATTTTTGAGCCTATATAGAAATCCCATAATTTGGGATGAAGCAATAAGACACCAATGCAGTTCGACAAATGTCTGAAAACATGGTTTTGGGCATTTCTACCTCTATGCCATCTGTATTTTCATTCCAACTAACTATCACAGTCAGAGTGGCTGTCTTGGGGAGCAATTCTCTTGGTCCATTTAGGATTTCAACCTTTTCTGACCTTCAAGACAAGAGAAGTGTTTTTGTAACTGACTGCAAGTTTTAAAATAAGAAGCTTAGTAATATCTACATACGCACTCAGGTGTTTGTCAGTGTAATAGCACTTGGCCACATCTACCTTGAGCATGGCAGTATGACCATGGTTGAGATAAGGGAAGGGGGAACATCCCAATCCAAACCACTGTATGTGGAGGAGAGCAGAGGAATAGCTACTTATGATGTGAGACGAAGGGTTGATTTCTGGACATGGAGGCAAAGTGCTAAGAATTCACTTGAGAGATTTTTAAAACCAGTTTGGGGACTAGTTGTGGTTTAAATGGCCAGCACTATAGAATGAAATCAAATTGCCTCCAGCAAACCTAGTGTATGCAGATGTATTAGAGAGAAACCAGGCTTAATTTACGTGACATCTTAATAACTCAGTCACACTACCATGTAGCTAAGACAGCTGCTTGTCTTAGTCTGGCACTTGTACTTTTGATACATATGTAGGCAATGGTCATGTTCTCTCCTTGGCCTTAGCTTTCCTAGGTAAAAGGAAGGAAAATTAATCATATCTTCTTTTTTGTCCTCTGATTAACCTGTCTCAAGGCCAGGGCTGGAAGTGAACCCTTTTGCTGTGAGAATGTCTCAGCACCAGAAAAAACAGAACTGGAACTGGATGTAGTGATATGGGCTTTCTACTGAAGAGCAGCATGCTGATCTGACGTCCCAGTAGATCAGTAAGAAGATTCACTTACTCTTCACACCTCTTCTTCCTTTGAGTGACTGAAGGAACTGGAGATTTGGCTGATAGTTTGCTACCTGAGGACTCTATAGGATGTCAATAGGAGCTAAATTCAAGTAAAATAAAATAGTTGAAAGTGACTTAAGGAGGCTAGTGAAGACATTAGATACAAGGATATCATGTCTGACTCAGAAAGTTCCAAGGCTGGAATGATACACATATTCTCACATTTCTGCATATATATTGACTATGAAGAAGTTGTCATTTGAAGATGACTACAAAGAGAGATCTACTTTGGGTGCAAACCTGTGTGACAATTCCTATGCTATGGTAGCCTTCCAGAAGTGGGTGTAGTGCTTTGAACAGGCTAATATTTACGAAGCTTTTACACAACAAAACCAGCTTCAGTGGAGACAAACAGTTGCAGAAATATTGTTCTGCTCCAATTAGTTTTATTGTTATTATTTTCCACGAAAGCAGAAGTGGATTCTGTGTGCAGGAAAAATGACTGTTTAATAGTTCCCTGATAATTAATAAAGTTATAACCTATTTGTCCCATATTCCCATGTACTGACATTCTTTCTGTGCTGTCCAAGGCAGCTTTAACAGTTGTATCATTAATTACATGAGAGAAGAATATACTACCTGCAGTCTACAAAGCTGAAAAATGTAACGTAACCTCACCATTCTAAGAAATCTGCCCTAGAACTGAGGAATTGTCCACCTTGCAGCCATGTCATAGAAGCACACATCACTGAGGCCTTGGGGCAGTCAGCCCTCTGCCCCCAAATTGCTGCCAGAAGCCTCTGCTTATCTGTTTCCTCCATCAGCCCTTTCCTCCATCAGCTCACATAGAGATGACATTTCTGTCTGATAGTGATCACAGCACAGCATTTACTGAGGTAACATAGCCATTATAAATATTGATGTAAATAATTATTTTCCAGCTGTTCAACTAAAGTTCTATTAATTCTTCATTAAATCCATGTAATAATTTGAATTACAAGAGTTGCAAAATTAATCACTTATTGGCATACCCAGATAACTCCACTTTTACAGAAGATTAGTACTAATACCCGTATCACTTCATTGACTTTTAATGATAAAATTCTAGGGAAGGTGATTTGGGTAGGTAGTCATTAAGAATGCTTAATATAAACACTTGATATCTGGTGTTTTTTCCTTTCTCAGTCTCTCATTCTAAATTATCTGTCATAGCAACTCCTGATTCCAGCTCTCTATAGGGCTGGAAACCTTGGTTTCTATTTGAAAAATTAATTTCAGTAGGTGGACTGAAAATTCCTATATTTCCAAAATTATCATTGTTGCACTAACAGAGCCCTGTTAATGGCATCTCTCTCTGCTTGAATTATTCAGCCTAGGAACAATCAATAAGCTGAAAAGGATCTACACAAAGGAGGTAAAATCAGAATGACTATTGTAAATCCAAAAGGATGTTCATTGGGCTATGAAAAAAAGTTGGGGTTTTTTGGCATTTTTTGTAACTTTGTGTTCCAGTTGCCACTATAAAGCTTTCCCTTCCTCTTTGGCTCATGGTGAATAACAACAATCAAGTTTTTACTTAAGGCATCAGGAGACATACAATTATTAAGAACAAACTACAGAAAGATTAGTGCATAAACCTAAATCTTAAATCAAAAGTAGGACAATGAAACTGCAGCATTGTAAGGTATGAAAATTAAAAAAAAAACCAAAACCAAAAAACCCAAACCAGAAAAGAACAAACATTGAAATGGGAATATAAAGGAAAAGACATTAAGGAGGGGGCATAGTGGTGAATTTAAAAAAACCCCAACAAACAAGCCTGCAATTTTCACTGAATTAGCTCTAAATATATTTTTACCTAGATATTAAAGTTGGGCTTTTTTTTCTTAATTTTTAATTTTTTTTCATTGAAAAGTGACCTTCTGTTTTCAGCTTTGAGCTTGAATAAATATACACCCTAAGGCAGTGCTGAATCCAAATGCTCTTGCTAAACTTTGACAAGCTAAGAATGGTAGAGTAATACCTGCCGGGATGAAGACATGAATAAGAAAAATTTTATTTGCCCTTCTTTAACTCACGTCCATAGGAAGATTTCCAAATCTAAACTATTAAGTTTAAGCAGGGATCTAAATGAGAATGCTCCAGTTTCACTCAGGGTAATCACAAACAGATCATGTTTTTTGTTAATAGGAACTATGAGCTCAGTGTTCTAGAATAAAACTGCCTTTTTTGAAAAACTACACTAAGGATTTCATAGAATCACAGTCTTACAGGATGGCTGAGGTCAGAAGGGACCTGCTCAGACAAGGCTGCTTTAAGACAACTATTAAAAACTTAATATTAGAAAAAAAAGGGTTACAATTTAGCCTCAATTTATGTACGTGTTTCTGGATTTAGTTTTATATATATATTTATTATTCAGGTTTGCATAAAGAAATGGAGGCATAATTAAATTTTACAAAACCCTAAATGTAATTCTGAGATCCTGAATATAATTTAAATAAATGCTCTCTTTTGACAGCGTATCAAATTTGGTTTTATATTACTGTTTTTCTTCTTTGTCTGGAAATACTTTTTGTGATTTTTCTATTTTAAATCAGTAAATATCTATGTCAATATTGTTTATTTTGATGCCATCTGAGTACAAATAGCAAGTATTAAATTGGCAGAGATACCACTGTGAAAAAAATCCCTCAGCTCTTTAATATCTGAAAAGGTTTCAGTAGCAGATCATAGGATGGCTTTGAATCATGATAAGTTCTTACTGTGAGAAGAGTGGATGAAGAACACGATCATGTGTTCTGCAATGGAAGAAAGAGAATAATATTATCAGTTTGATTAGGATATATCATGCATGTATTTATACTTACCATAGATTAGTGATCCCATTTTATATATATATACACACATATATAACATATATATATGATGTATATATACAACCAATGGGAAAAGCATTGTAAGTCTGGTCAAGGAAGTCTCCAATTTTCATTTGTCAAAGTTCTAAATTGATTTGTAGGATATTGTTTATTCAGTTAACACCTTTCCTAAAAATATTAATGAAAAAAATACAATAGTTTATATTTAGTCAAGTGCAGTTGCAGTTTTCCAGTCAAATAAGTGTAGTTTTCATTTTTAGTTACTTTTTCCATGTCCTTATGATTGAGCATGCATTCAACTGCAGTTGAGTGAAGTAAAATACACAGTGTCATTGTTCCCCCTTCAATGTACAAAATTGCAAAAAACCTCATTAAAACAGATGACTACTGAATGAATCATCACAAAACCATTTAAGACAGACATTATTTTACAGGCACAGTTTTAAGGGTCTGATCATCTGAGAAGCATTGCTGTACCTCTGATCACTTGTCTTCACATAGGGGTCTTTTGGCAGCTTATAAGTGCACAAAATTTATTATTGAGTGTATTTTTCCCAGGTCTTTTTCTGTTACAGGTGTATAAGAGAATGAGGAATCTTTATAACTGAACACATGCATTCACCTTAAATCATTCCCTTGTATCACTGCTGTATATTGAGGTGTGGGTTTTGTTTTGTTTTTTTTAAAGGTTACTCCCCCAAAAATTAAGGTTCTGAAGAGTTAATATTATAAAACAAAGCCATAATACAATAATTTAACTGAAACTCTTAAAATTCACACCAAAATACCCCTGTGTTTTATTACAAAACCTTGACAGAAATAGATTGCTTTTCAAATTAGCTCAAGTTTTGTAAATCCAAGATTTTCATTTCTGCTTTGATACAGCATAGTCAAAAGTAATAAACTCCACAAAAAATACAAAACAAGACCTTGAAAATATTATGCCTAGTGCTTACTGGACAACATGAGTGAACTGACAGTCTTTGAAAGCAGGTAAGAAGTGAAAGCTTAGTATGGCTGAGATAACAAGTTGGGGAGTGCATTGTTTGTCTACTGGCGCCAAGCAGTGTTCTTAAGATTAGCACTCCTAAATCTTTCATTGACGACATTGCAAACTGACCATCATAATCCATTCATTAAAGCCTTACCAACAAAAAGGATAAGAAACTAAACATCTATGTTTAAAAAACACAAAACCTTAAAATGACAATTTAAATCATATTAAGCAAATCTTAGGATGTTTTGGACTAGAAAGACTTTTGCAAGTTAGAATCACTTTGTAAATGAGTATCTCTCTCCCTCTCCTCCCCTCTTCTTATAATAGACACACCATAACAAAAGGGATTAACTAAGAAATCTAAAGTGATTCCACTTTAGGAACATGGTTTAACTGAGGGTAGCTAGCAGTCAGTGTCATTGGGGCATGTCAACTATTGTGTTTGAAACCTGTCCTTATAAATGGATTGATGCTTTATTTCCCATCTACTGTTATGAAATAGTACTACCTGGTAAGAAGAAAGAGTTTCCCTAGTTTAAGATCATATAAAGTATACTATATTTTTTACATGATCTCTTATCTTTTTCGAAACTGGAATGATTCAAAAAATAAATTGAAAATGGATCCTCTTTTTTACTGCAGTAAGTGGGATCATACCAGTTGACCAAACATAACTTGTATCTAAATATTTACCTAAAGCTGTAGGTAGGTTTTTCCAGAGAAGCTGTCCCCCTGGACTTATCTATGAGGGGTATGCTGTGACTGTGCTCAGAAACAATAATTTTCTCCATCTAAACAATTAAAAGAGACTCATGGGTCCTCATGTGACATTAGGCATTCTTCACAGAAGATGTAGTCTTGCCTACCTTTACTACATTACAGGCTTGACAGTGATGTGTTCAGAATGTGGGCCTAGGCACTTTCTGAAGATTTCCTGTGGGTTTCCTACATGACCTGGGATCAGATGGGTTCTGCAGACAGACAGTTATTCCTAGATCAGCTTTTGGGGAACTGTGTAATTATAACTTATGGGAAGTTGGTGCTCAGAAGCTGGATCTCAGACTTTGAAAATCACAGCCCAAAGTTTTGAAAGCAGAATATATTTCACAGAGTGGCATGTCCTAGAAACAGTGTTATGATATCTAAGCACTTAACCTGAAGCCTATTATGAACAGCTTTAGTTCCTAGCATCAGATGGACAAGGGAGTATGAAACTATAATTCTATATGAAAGATATTTAAGCTCTTCCCTATCAGGAAGTAGTGCAATCCTTGCAAAAATTACTGATAAAACAGTTCTCATGCTGGACAGTAATAGAGTAACCAAGTGATGTACAGTCTTCTAGCAGCATAGTTTTATCATCTTTCTTAGTTCTTTGTGCCTTACCCTTTCGAGGTCAGATTTCTAACTCTTTCAAATGTCTATGTAATTCATTCTGGTTTAATTTATCCATGACAGATACACATGCTTCACAACGAGAAAGAAATAAACCAAAATTAAATATTTAGATTTTGTGTTCTACTGTACTTTACATGCAAGTTAATAAGCATGTTTTCAGTGTGGATTGTCACTACAAGTATTTGGACTTTATTGTTGTATTTGTTCTTTTTTTTTAAAATCAACTTTTGCCTAATGGTTCGTATAAAATTTGCTGAAAATTGACTTTTTCCTTGAATTTTGAATTGAAGAACAATAGTAATTATGACATTTTCTTTTCTTATGTTGAAAATTAAAAATTAGCTTTTAATTTGAAATTACACTAATTCCAGTAATTAGCTATCAAAGAAAAATGAAAATGAGTGACTCATTACAAGGAAATGTACTGATAGCACAAGTGGTAATGGCCTTAAGCTCAAGGAGTGTAGTTTTAGACTAGATGTTAGGAAGAATTTCTTCCCCGTGAGGGTGGTGAAGCACTGGCACAGGCTGCCCAGAGAAGCTGAGGCTGCCCCGCCCTGGCAGTGTTCAGGGGCAGGCTGGATGGGGCTTTGGGCAGCCTGGTTTAGTGCAGGGTGTCCCAGCCCAAGGCTGAGGAGTTTGGACTCGATGGTCTTTGAGGTCCCTTCCAACCCAAACCAGTCTGTGATTATGTGAAATATTTTTCAGATACATGGGAAAATTTCTGACTTTCTGAGATTCTGGTATGGCTTAATAGTTATAGTTCAACTATCTATAGATAATGACTAAATAGCATTTCCAATTCAGACTATGAAACAGAGAACTTAAAAAGTTAATATATTTCGTTAATGTTTTATAAATCCTCTTGGAAAAGACTACTGTCCCAAAATCAGTACTAGCTCTTGCTGTATAATTGTATTCATTCTTAAGAGATTTTTACTGCAATTCTTTCTAAAATGACATGTTGTCTTATAAGATTTCAGACTAATGAGCTGATTTGTTTTAGTGGTTTCTAATCATAATAGTAGCTAGAAGTTATTATGTAGTTATTCTGTTACTTAGAGTAGGTATGGATGGAGACCTAGAAGAAGATTAGCATAAGAAAGAATAGACACATATTTACAATCTTACGTCTTTTCCTTTGATTCATCTTATCTTTCTGGATATACAAGCAGTGTAGCCAGATCCAAGGACAAGATGGATGGACAGATATTGTGTATGTACAGGCGATAGCCACATGATAAATTATGGAACCATCTCATTTATTTATATTCACCTTTGACCATCTCACCTGCCCTTTGCCTACCAATTCATCTTCACCATGATGACTTATAAAATTCCAACTCCTTGAGACATTTCAGTTCATTATATTGTGCCTCTTGTTCTTTGTTTCCCCTCTTATTTCTCCAGCAAAATGAGAGAAGATTGCCACAACCTGAAAAAGAAATTATTCATTAATACAACACTCCCCCCCTTACCCAAAATTTGAATCCTAACTAGCCAGTGTTCTTTGGAGATCTTTCTAATGATGATGGAAAATAAAGATGGATTTATTTAGTTTTAACTGTTATTAGTTCTAGAGCTAGACATTTTATCTTCCTCAGTAACCAAGGAGAAAGAGCAACCTGCAGGAAATGTCATCCAGTTTAGAATGCTTACTTGAAACAACAAAACCAAGAAAGAAAATCAGAAAAAACTTGCATTCACACAGTTCATGACCACTCTAGTTTTCCCCTCTATATTGTTCTTTTTGGCCTGAATGTTTAAGAAAAAGGACCAGTCATACATTTGTTCAGTGCTACTGATACTCATCTTCTAAGGCCAGAAAAGACATGGAATTCTTTGGCGTCATCTATTCTGCTGGCAGGATTTGGTATCTGAAGTTATTACTTTTTTTTATACATTAACTATTTAATCTGATATTAAATTTTAAAAAAACCCTCCACAAACAGTTTGTTTCCTTATTATTGAAGATTGTATATAACAAGATGGTCTAGGAGAGGTTTCTTCTAATAGTCCCAATCTTTTCTTCAAGAATAAATGTAAAGGCTAAGGCCTGTGAGTTTCCAGGATCATTCATTGGTGGCCATACTAAAAAAGGGGTACAAAGACTCTGAGACAATGGCTGTCACAATGTTAGATTTAATTTCATGTCTTGTGTCTCATTTGCTGTTTGCTCTTTTATTACATGATATCAGAAATAAATTAACACTACCCTCAAAAATATGTGAAAAACTTAGCATGAAAATGTTTTCTTGCTCTTGAATACATCTTGGAATATTTACAGTCATTTCTATGGAAAAAATGTCAAAATGCTTACAGAGTTCTGATAAAGTTGTAACCTATAAAATTTGCAAGAAAAAAGTTATGTTTGGAGAGCAAGAAAACATAGATATTTTAATCTCATCCATCAATATTTTAATACATGCTTCTCATGAAAGATGCATGGTTTTTACTCAGGGATGGATTTTGTTAGTAGTATTGTCTGTGTGACTTTCCGTTTGGACACTCTTAATTGAAACCTGAGTGAATGTTATTGTATTTCTTTGTTTGGATTAAATAGTTTTGGAACTGATATTGTCTAAATAGGAAAAGATTCTTCACACAAGAAGTGTCCATTTACAGAAGGACTTACACTAATAAAAATAGAGAGGTTTAAATTTAGAGGGCTATCTGCCTACACCAGTCTTAGTAAGGAAGGCACAATGTGTAAGAAAGTTCTTCCTTACATACTTGCTGGAAAAACTAGTTTTCTTCAGTGTTTGGTATGGTCTAACATTGCTCTTGTTGGGACCAATGGAAAAGGTCATGCTAATACAGATGCTAATTTTAAACAACTAAAAATCAAAATCTCCAGGAGAGTAACAGAGCTAGTCTACTGAAGCCTTAGAAAATAAAAGCAACATATTAAAACTTCAGCTGAAACAGTTCAGATTGTCTTCCACACTGGGCAAGGAAGAATCATGCACTTTATATCATGTGTGTGTGTTGTCATCTGTATGGGCAGAACTGCATTTCTGTCAGGAACACTAAAGTATGAATTTTGCCCATGGCCATCCCACGTATGGGAGCAGACAAACTTACTGACTGTGTAAAGCACCATCACAGCATTTGGAGTCCTTAGGTTGGATGACTGCTAAGATGTCAATGGACATGTTGCAACTGCATATCTGTTATGGAGATGCTTACTCCATGTCTACAAATTGCGATGGTGAAAATGTCTTGATGCTCTGTAGATCACATCCAATCCACAGATGGTCTGGAGACTGATCCTAGAATCAAGAGTCCTGGTAGAGGAGCAGCATCTTCCCATGCTGTGACAATGGTGACCTTGGCCAATACTTGAAGTAAAGTAAAACTGCCTAAACTTGAAGTAACTTTTCTTCTCTCTGCGCAATAGGTAAAGGAGATGTTATATGAGACCCAACAGGATAGAGTCTGAAACTACTCTGTCTTAATGGCAAACACAGAGATTATTAGCTGTTAAAAGAATAAATTTTTTAAACCTAAATTTCTCTTTGACATTTTAACTGGCTGCTGGAAACCAGAAAGATCAAGCAATAAGGCAAAGAATGGCTAGGGTCTGTGCAGCAGTCTGTATGTTAAGATTATACCAAAGTAGGAGGTGCTGTTGACTCTGTTGAGAGAGGAGAGGCCTAGCAGAAATCTGAATAGATCAGATCATTAGGTTGTGATTAATGGAATGAAATTTAACAGGTCCAAATGCTGGATTCCACACTAGGATGGAGTAATGCTGGCCACAAGGATAACTTGGGAGAGGAGTGGCTGGAGAGTCACTGGGGTGCTGGTTCACAGCAGCTCAGCAGCCAGCCAGCAGTGTGTTCTGGCAGACAAAACGCACCCTGAGGAGCGTCAAACATGGTATAACCAGCCTGCCAAAAGAGATGATTATCCCAGTGTATTCAGTGTTGGTGCGGCCTCACCTGGAATGCTGGGTGCAGTGCTGGGCACCAGAACTGAAGAAGAACATGAAGGTGCTTGAATGTTTCCAGAGGAAGGCAACAAAACTGGCAGGTTGGCTGGAAGGAATGTCCTGTGAAGAGCAACTGAGGACTCTGGGCTTGCCTAGTTTGGAGGCTGAGTGGTGACTTCATGGTTCTCTGCAGCTTCCTGAGAAAAAGAAGTGCAGAGGGAGGTGCTGGGCTTTTCTTCCTTGGATCCAGGTACAGGACAAATGTGAATGGTTCAATGATGCACCAGGAGAGGTTTCAACCAGGCATTTTTTTATTGAGAGAGTGGTCAAACACTGTAACAGGCTTTCTAGAGAGATGGTCGATGCCGTGAGCCTGTCATTGGGACAGATGATACCCTTAACAGCATGCTTAACTTTTGGTCAGACCTAAACTGGTCAGGCAGTTAGACTAGATGATCACTGCAAGTCACTTAAACTAAAAGAGGTATTCCATTTATTCTATTCTCCGTGTGCTTTACAATCATGGTATGCCTTGAAACTGCTCTAAGCTGAAAGTACCAGCAATAACCATTATGTGTAGGAGAGCTTACTTTATTAGGAGAAAGAAATCAGACAGTATTTTGGGATTACTGCACCTCCCATTCATTTAGAGCATGTCATGAGTTCTTCAGTGTCCCCTTGGGCAAGCAGTGCAGACAGACAAGAGCCACTTCTTTCTTAAGTTCCAACTTTTTCCCACATCACTGATAAGAAACGTCTTTGAATAAAATCTAAAATATAGGGCAGATGCTTTTTATTCCTTCTTGGCTCCACTAAACAGACAGAGTCACAGCTATGGGCCCATCAGTATGTGCAAGAGGGAAAAATGGAACAGTCACAACATCAATTAAGTGCATGTACAATTATAAATGCGTAAAACATAAGACTAGTTTTGCTTTTTTTATCCTCCCCAGATACTTCAGAGTAAAAGTACCTCACTCACTTTGTAACATAACTATTTTAAAATGTAATAGTGCATCCTCAGCCATACAGAAAAACTATTTATTTACATTGCCAAGAAACAGAAAGATGAAGCCAACACTCAAACATTTGTTTCAAGTATTTCTCTTAAAGCCTGTTATTTAGGAAATAAAAACATTTAAATTCATGTGCATACCAGGCAGTTCAAACAAACAACAGTCCAAGCTTTTGTCACAGTGAATAGTATTTCCAGGGATGCATGAAAGAGCTATAAGGAAAACCTGAATGTGGGTCCCCAAGACTGGGGCTGAGCCACTGCTGCTGGAGAGAGATGGAAGTGGGACAGAGAACTGCTGAGAGAGCTGGGCACAGACACTGTTCCTCCTGCCTTGACCCTTCTTGGCTGAAATCAGTCTCATTCCAGCACATGAGACAAATCATAGTCTGAGGCATGGGTGTGTCACCACCACAGAGCACAGGCAAGTGTCTGCCACATATGCGCTGAGAGCACAAATACAAAATCAGGCTACATCTTTATCTGAGTTACATTTAGAAAATTCTATAAATCAGTGTAAAGTCACTGCTTATTAACCAGAAACTTACACACAATGTGCATGCAGTATATTTTACTATTATACTATATATTATACTATTATCTTAAAGAACTCCAGCTATTTATAAAAATAAAAATTGGACAGCAAAAATTTCAATCTTTTCCAGTTAAAATAACCTCTTTCAAGTCAAATGCTAAGATCCTGGTCAGGTTTGTTTGCAGCAAACATTTGAAAAAAGAAAGTCCGCATCACATATGCACATTTAGATGATGTGACTGATTGACTGTATGCGTGACAAGATAATCTGTTTTCATTAATTAATATTAATCATTAAAGAACTTTTTTTTTCCCTGTGTTTATCTGTTTGCTTTTCCTCCATTTGCAAGCATGACAATGTAAACCAGGGAAAAACTTAGCTTTTGGTAAATGACATAAATCTCTCAAGCTATATATTATGTTCTGGGGATCTTTTAACCGGGGAAAACATCATGCTAAGAGATGTTCTAAGAATATCAGAGTTGCTAGCACTGTGAATATCACATCATGAATTAATTTGAATATTTATACATCATAAATACTGTTCTGCTAGTTACCAATATTTTAAAAATCTGGTAAAAACATTAATGAAATTATTAAGCGCAGGAAAGAATAAATTTATTAGTGGATTTCCTGATGAAACAAAGAATTTTGGTTTAGTTTTCACTAAAGAATGTAGCTTTGTATTTCAAAAAAATGTCTCCCACCCAAGGAACGGAAGTCATATGCTAAAAAGCAGACATGGGATCAAAACTGACTGAAAATTTATTATCTCACACCTGGAGGAACTGTTCCCTTTAGATTATGGAAGGGGTGAACAGGAGAACCAAGGTGAAGACATTCCTGGTACATTTTCTTGCATTGTACAAGCAAATTAAAAATGAGACTACTAATTTGCAAATGTTTGTGAATAATACTGCTGTACATTTTAAAATTATATCTGGAAACGAAGCAATCAGTATAAGTCAAAATGAATGATTTAGCTAATTATAAAACCAGATCTCACTGCTATGTCTGGAACAGGGGTTTATCATTATTTCCAGAGTTTCCTAACATTTATCATTATTTTCAATACAAAAGGATATATATTTCCCTCTGGCTGCAAACCAGGCCCTCATCGAACTCTGCTGTATGCACGAACATGTAAATATATTAACAAACCATTTCCGGTTTTGAGCGGTTGGACTCTGCAGCCTTTACATTGCTGGCAAGATAACTGCAACTAACCTTTATAAACACGAGACTTCCCTTTCACAGTTCATATGCTGATACAGTTTTATGTTAGCCTTTTCCAGCTGCTTCTCCATGGTGAATAACTGGACTTAGCTTGCTGGAAATATGCTGAGAGACTGCCAATACCTTCATGCACTGTTAGAACAGGTTTTTCTGACTGGTTAGCACAACTTCACCCAAAATAAATTTTCCTGTTGGCTGAGCAGTAGAAATGCTACCCTTTTAAATGTTTTGTCACCTTGTATGCAAGAGTGAAGGTGACTACGTCACACATTTAACTATGGCTGGGCCCTCACTCAGTATTTGCAACTTTTAATCCTGACCAGGATGTGAGTTTGGAAAAGATCTAATTTAATGTCATCTTTAGGATGCCATTAAGACACATGAGCTGTTTTTCAGGGTAATAATTTGGGGGGTGGCCCATTTGATTATGCTGGAGGCAATTGGTGACATTCATCATCTTGGGATGCCAGGGCTGGGCAGGTGGCAGCAGTCCTGACATGACAGCTGAGCATTAGCTGACTCGGGATCTGTGCGGAATGGCCAGGCTTAAGAGATAGCACAACTAGATCGAGGCAAAGGCATTTTAACCTCTGCTGAGACCCACAGCTCCTTCAATTGTTTGATCCTGTCATAGTCTCTGCCCGCAACAAAACCAATGAAGGCTAAGTGACAACAGTTGCAAAGCAAAGCTTGGAAACAGAAATTGGGTGATAGGAGGTAGCAACAACCAGCACCTGAGTCTACATGCATCCCAGTGCATGCAAAAGGATGGATTAGGCATTTATTTCTCTAAAATAGTAAACCTGGCACTCATTGCTCCTGATGAGAACTGAAACTCTGTATCAGTGCCATCCTGGAAGCGAAGTGCTGTGATGGAGATACAGTGTGAGCTCTTCTGCACCCCTGGAGAGAGACCCCGAGTGACGATAGCAGCAGTCCCAGCTTGTTTCTGCGGCAGGATGAGACTGGGCTGTTGCTTCATGAGATAAGCTATAGAAGACAGACATATCAGAATGTCATTCAAAACAAAGTGGAGGCAGATGTCTAAGAATTTATCATGTCCAGTGTAATGAACAGATTAGATGGTCTCTCCAAAGCAAGAAGCAGTGTTGTGGAATGCTTTTCCTTTTTCTTCATAGAAACTGTTCTCAATACAATGTGTACAAAGCAGCACAGATTTGAAACAGCTTTCCTGAAGCTACAAAAGAGGTTTAAGGCAATTCATAGCCAGCATTACCACATTCTGCTCCTGTTTTAGCATTTGTGAGTGAAAACAGTTTTTCAGAGGACTTGTTTTTGTCTTTAATTAAAGCCATGTGTAGCATATTGTAGAAAACACACATTTCTCAGGCATTTCAAAAGCAAATTCACATAATCACACAAAACAGAACAACTTACTTTGTGAACATTGGCACTGACCCTCAGTTTTGAGTTTCATTGCTGGAAGAGAAACTCCCAGAGAGCCTAAGTTTCTGCCAACAGGAAGGCAAAAAAAGTTGTTAACAACAGCAGACTTGTAAATCAGGGCCTTAAATATTAGCTACTGTGTACAGTTACACAGTTAAAGCCAGGTAGGTAAAAGACTAGTCACAAAAATTGAACTAACCACCCATCCACATGGTCCACCAGGTCTCCATGAAGAGGCTACCTGAACCTGAACTCCAGACTCAGAGATGGGGGTACCAGACTTCACCAATGGACCTGCCATGGTCTCCACAGGTCTCAGCTTCAGCTTCATCTGTGTCACAAGCCCTGTTTGCCAGCAGGTGCCCAGAGCTCTGTTCTTCCAACTATGAGCCCAGAAAAGAGACTGGGTAGCAGAGGTGACTGCCAGGACCAACTGGTTTGTGCCAGTTATTTTCCACAGAAGGTCCGAAGTAGGGCCTGAGCCTTGACCTTAAGGACACTTGTGAGAAATCGAGGAAATAGGAAAAGATTTTCCTGCTTGCTGCCTGCTTTGCAAAGCAATTTACTCATCTTTTAAATTTATAAATACTGTATGACTATAGGAAATAATAAGCATGTCTATAATTTTTCAGTTTTTAAAATCTTCTGTATTTGTTCTGCACCAACATGCAGAACTTTTTCACAGTGAGGGTGACAGAGCACTGGGACAAGCTGCCCAGAGGGGTTGTGGAGTCTCCATCTCTGGAGATATTCAAGACCCGTCTGGATGCCCATCTATGAGATATGTCAAAAGGAACCTGCTTTGGCAGAGGAGTTGTACTCAAGGATCTCTTGAGGCCACTTCCAACCCCTACAATTCTGTGATTCTGTGATCCTGTATTTTAGAAGCATACACATTTTCTAGTGAATTGCAGACATCCCTATAAGAAAGTCACTGAACCTAGAAATGGCTTATGTGTCTTGGTTATCTTTTCAAGGTCTTTCAAGATTGATGAGCAGAAAATGTGCAGCAAAATTTGTAGCTTCAGTGTATGTGCCCTGAGTGTTCAGTTTGAGTATTTTTACACTGATGTATTTATTGCATTTTCTGGACAGCACAAAAAAATGGTCAGATATTGAACCTCTTTGGTGACTACACTAACACAGCTTTCTCTTTTAGCGGTACTACTTTGTTGTTAGTCAACTAATTCAGCTCACCAGCACAGGGATGCTTGCCTTTCTCTTGTCTTCACAAGAATTTCACCGGCCTGTCTGTAATGCACCTCTTCCACAAAGTGCATTCACATACTCTCTCTATAGTGTATAATAGTCACTGAGCCAAATTTCTCACGTATGTTTTAAACAGTATTCAGATGAGTTATTTATAAATTTTCTTGTACATATTTGAAAAGTTCCAGAGGCTTTCAGGAAAGAGAATGTGTGTGGGTTGGAAATTAACATGCAAGAGAATTATCATTATGCATTTGCAGGAGGTTTAGGAATATAAAATATGGGGGGTTTAACCTCTTCTAGAGATCTTAGAGAAAAAATTCTCATAAACAAATTAAATTCATAATGGAACCAGAATAGTTTAAATGTAGATATGAAATAAATGCTTCCAGTATTTTGAGGGGTATGATCCAAAACGGCCAGATTTCACCTGTTTCTTAAAGAGCTTTATTTTGCAGATCTTTTAGGATACCCAATTTGAACAATTAGCATGGATATTGTTTATGAACAATTGCCTCTGTGTATAATAGGGAGAAAGGGAGCTTGGTATCTAAACACATTTACCCATGCATTAACTTTAGTGCACCTATACCTAAATTTAAAAGTGTGGTGCTAAGTCAATATGAAAATGTTTTGAGGTTAGTCCCCAACAGAAAAAAAACAAACACCTTCTCCCCCTGATCCCAAAATACCAAACATAGTGAGTGTTACATTGGCTTTAAAATTTTATTTAAAGAAGACTATATCTTATATAAATGTAAGTGATGTCTGAAAAGGCTAGAATTTCTCGACTTACAGGGAAAACAATCAAGCATGTGTTAATAACCTATTTTTTTTTATGTGTTAAAGCGTAATGTATCCAGAAACACTTGTATCCGTTTGTTGCAAAGGCAAGGCCACTGTATTTCATGTCTTCCATCTATCTAATAACAGAAAGGAAAAGGTGCAATAAATCCAACTGAAGCCAAGTTTACATAGCATGCTTTAACATTGGGTGGAACCTATTAGGTGAGGTTACAGAAACTCTGCATTTTACCACTTTAAAATAGAGAACTACATTCTCGTTGGATTAATGTGCTTCAGGAAGACTGTCTTAAAAGTTGCTATCCTTTCAGCTGCATTATCATTCCAATCAAAAGCGTTCCTAGTGTTGAGAAGATTACTGTAGATTACCCTGTACATTGTTGCTTTTCCAGGTTTTGAATGCTATTTCTAAAGGGACTACACAATGTAAGCATTGATTAACAATGTCTTTTTACCTACCACAGAGGTTAAGCAGGGATAAGACTAAGCAAAAGGAGTTAGGAATGCTAGACAAGCTGAGACCTCGTGTGACAACCTAAATGTTAAGCATCAACTTTTGTCTAGCAAATGGGTTTCAAAGTTTTTACTGAGATATAATGTAGTAAATTGTAAGAAATCAAATATGGAAGCATTTGCAACTACCATGTAAATACAAAAAAAGTAGCACTGCTTTGATCTTTCATTAATTTTTATTTTTTTTTGGGGTCAGGGGGAAATAAACAGTTTTATTCTTGCTAGTTGAGGTGGATGAAATACTGGGATTGTAGGTAAACAGGGGATATGATCTTCAAAAATGTCATACTCTGTTCAGGTTTTGGTTGTCACCACTTGCAGTCAAAGATCATGGGAGACTGCTTCTACATGTGAGGGATGACTTTGAGATCCTTTGTTTGAGTGACATGTCCAAGAAGCTGAATGGAGAAAGGAATAATTTTTGTTCTGTCTCTTTAACAAGGTGAGGAAATTGCTACAAAACTATGTTTTCAGTCTGTACACAAGAAGGTTGCCCAGTTAGCACTAAGCAAAGATTTATCTTAGACAGGAATCAAGTAAACTCATGCTTTTAACATTTTACCACTGTCTGGTTTATATGACTTCATCCATGGCATGGTAGCTCCTGTGAAACCTGCTAGGAGATACTTTGCCTTTCTCAAACGTCCAGCAGTGAGCACTGATGGCATCCTTACTGGGACCTGTTGCTCAAGACCTGGCACTGAAATGCTTGCTCCTGTATATTTTAAGCTCTTTTATGACCTGGCCCAAGATAGTGCCCTCAATAGGCACCCAAGAAGGTAAAGAAATTTTTAAGCTTCATACTTTATCATTAGAGATCTTGATATCCTTATCTTCTGTCCACTACCTCCAGTTCTAGGTACAGGAGATTCTCAAATTATGTGAACAAGGAAAAAAAAAGATAAATATATTTTCCACATCTTATACATCGAATAGAAAATGTTTTCCCTATATTCTCATTCCATGTACAAACCCTCACAGTGGTTCTACATGGCAAACCTAGTAGGAAGGAGAAACTCTTAATTACAAATGATCTCTAATTTCAGATTTTATCAGTCACAGAATGGTTACAAATTGGGCAAAATAATCATTCTTAATGTAACCTCAACAAACTTCCAACTTCTATCATGACTGGACTGGTGTTCTTCCAAAGTCTTGTTTGCTTTTGGTTGCTAGAGTAGAATATATGTGTCACTAAATAGCCAGATGGGTATCACTGATGAACTGATAATATCAGACCCCATAGCAGTTGACCTTTTCTAAAGGTGTCATGTAGCCATTAAACAGCCTGAGGAAAGGAACAAAATCACTAGTCTGTTGCAAGGTGCAACCCTGAGTGTGGCTTCAGCATAGTTTTTTACCATTTCTGAGTTTCTGGCTTTCAAATATAACCTGAACAGCTACAGACCATCTCTAGAAGTGTGATCATTCATTAACCGTAATATGAAATCAATTTATTATTTATGGTCAGTGGCATGCAAATTAAATGTTAAAAGACTGAGAGAGTCTGTGTTTAATTGTTCGACAAAGTCAGGTAAGATATCAAGTGAGGGAAAGACTTTAGTAGCTAGGAATATACAATGCCTGAGGTACATGGGTAAAATTATGCTTACTGAGAAGATATTTAATGTGATATCAGAGCTCTAATCCAGTGTTATAGCACTTGAAGAAATTTACAGATTTGTAGCAGTCATTTTCAAATGCTGTAGTTTACTCTCAGTGTGACCAAAAGATCAACAAGGAATCTTTTAACTGTAATAAAATTTTGAAACATTGATTTTTTTTTAAAAATTGTATCATCAGCAGTTCAGAATCAATTGTTTCAAATAAATAAATAAATTTTCCATGTTAAATGCTCTTGTTTAATTTGACACATACTGGTCAATAAACTTAATTAGAAATATACAGTGTTGCTGTAGACACAATGTCACCCACAGTCTTATCAGCAATTTCTTGCATTTGCTATTAAATACTTGATAAGGTACAGCTTGTAATCACTGTTTAAGAAATGAATTACAAGGATAAGGGAGCATTAGTTTTGGTCAACTGATGTTGGGTTGCAATGAGTTAACTGGGATCATTGTTTCTGGGGCTGTTCATATCCCCAGACTTTTCACAGCCCTGGCAGAGGCTGACTCTGTAATAAGTCTCACATTACACGTGGATTAGATTTGTAGAAATCCTGTAACTCAATAGGTACCTGCCTATTCTCTCCTGGCGTCAGGCTGCCTGCACTACTTTGCTCTGTAGACATACCTGGCATTCCACCCGTGCCTCCTCACTGGCTAAGTGGGCTGGAGCCTGCCTACCAAAACATTAGGGTATTGTTGGGAAGGGGAGACCCCCTTGACAGACGAGCGAAGTGTGAAGTTAGTCTTGCAATGCCTTATTACCTTCCTATGAAGTATACATGCAGCTCCTTTAAACTTCCTTTATGCCTCCGTAATGTGGGAAATCAGATCTGCAGAAGTGTTTAGGAGTAGCAGGGGGTGGAGATGTGCTGTAGACAAGGACAAAGCCAGTGCGACCTCAAGCCCTTCCGGCTTCCCCCCCCAGCCGCCACCACCATGTTTGTTTACATTGACAGAGGAAGACAACAAAAACATATTTGGCATTGCATCAAGGATGTGAAATGGCTTGATTTCTGGGAATTGTGCCAGGTATTACAAACCATTCTGTTTTAACACCCATTCTTTATTTCACTGCATACTGTTTATTAAGTAACTAGTAACTAATTGAATTAGGATTAAAAAAAAATTTAAAAAAAAATTAAAATACCCATTTACAACATTTAGGACTTTTAAAGTGAAACAGCTATCTCACTAAATGAAAACTGAGTCATGTGATGTCTAAATTACAAAGAGAAATTTCTCAATTTGTCATTAACAGTTTATGGTTTGTATCCTGCAAATCTTAGTCTTGAAATCAATTACGTTGTAGCTCACAATAAAGCTTATAGAAGCATTATCAGATCAGCAGATCAGCAGACCGGCCAAAATACTAACTTTTCATAGTTTTTTTACATATTTGGTGGTGGGATTTTTTTAAAAATGTGTACTGAAATCTGAGATCCATAGCAACTCTTTCCTCCTCTTTCAGCAGTTTATCATCTCATCCTGGAAGATAATGAAGTCTCCTAGTGATTTCATGCAGATGTTTATGTGATTCTAACAACCTACTAACAGCATTTAACATTAAATGTTAATAAAGCCTAAGGCTTATATTAACATTAAAAGGTCCTATTTTTTTAATGGAGAGGAGAAATTTGTGTGATGGATTACCATCACAGAATGTATGGTAGCGATTTGTGCACATAAATATCTGCTTCAGAGTTTTGGCAAGTGTTTATATGTGCTAATGCCTTGAAGTTCATGGCTTTGAGTTCTGAGTTCAGCGAGATCTTACTTCAGCCATTGCAGAAAACAGTGGAAAGAGGACTGGGTACAGAGTTCTGTTTTCTAATGACCTATCAAGTACCTTAGGCACTCAAGAAAGACTGCAGGCATGTCCTTTTCAGAAGCTAGGTAAATTCCTGCCATCCAACCAGATGCTCCTGCCTTGCCAAGTGGCAGTGACTTGCAGTGATTCTCCTGAGCAATGTGCCCAAACTGCCTACATGGGAGGCAATGACTGCAGGAAAGGGGCTTGCAAGGAATGCTTGCTAATCTAGGAATATTCACAACTGTTTCTTCTGTGTTTTTACCATTGTCTTCTCAGTTTATTTTATCCCCCACATATTTTTACAAAGGACTCTCCTTTTTTAACTTCAAAATATCTAATAAACAAAATATTTCTAAGCCTTTAACTGTGTTGAGTTTTTATCTTAGCATGGGAGGCCTCAGATTGAGTTTTATCTATAAGATCTTGAAACACCCTTCTACAAATAATAGTTGTGTACAGGAATTATTAGTAAAACAAATGAATATATTCCTCTTAATATAATTATACCTCTTATTAGCCACTGCTCACCCAGGAAATAAAACTATGACATGAAACCAATGGCATCAACATGGACAGTGGGCTTGAATGCACCCTCAGCAAGTTTGCCAATGACACCAACTTCTGTGGTGGGGTCAACACAGTGAAGGGAATGGATACCATCAAGAGGGACCTTGACAGGCTTGAGAGGCTGGTCCTAGTGAAACACATGAAGTTCAACAAGTCCAAGTGCAAGTTCTTGCACATGGGTTGGCACAATCCCAGACACAACTACAGGTTGGACAGAGAATGCATTGAGAGCAGCCCTGAGGAGAAGGAGTTGGAGGTGTTGGTGGTTGAAAATCTGGACATGAGCCATCAAAACATGCTTACAACCCAGAAAGTCAACCACGTCCTGTGCTGCATCAAAACCTGCATGACC
>VZTU01030705.1:0-35526 GCA_013400835.1 Zapornia atra
GACAAGTGGCACTCCTCATGGGTCAGTATTGGGAACAGTGATGTTTAACATCTTTGTTGGAGTCATGGACAATGGGATTGAATCCACCCTCAGCAAGCTTGCCAATGACACCAAGATGTGTGGTGTGGTTAACCCACTAGAGGGAAGGGATGCTATCCAGAGGGAACCTTCACAGGCTTCAGGGAGTGGGGCTGTATGAACCTCATGAAGTTCAACAAGGCAAAGTGCAAGGTCCTGCACATGGGATGAGACAATCCCAAGCACAACTACAGGCTGTGTGGAGTATGTATTGAGAGCAGCCCTGAGGAGAAGGACTTGGGGGTGTTGGTGAATGAAAAGATGGAAATGATCCAGAAATGTGCACTTGCAGCCCAGAAAGCCAACCATATCCTGGGGTCCATCAAAACCAATGTGACCAGCAGGTCAAAGGAGTTGATTCTCCCCTTTTACTCCTCTCTTGTGAGACCCTACTTGGAGTATGCATTCAGCTCTGGGGCCCCCAACATAAAATGGACATGGACCCGATGGACTGAGTCCAGAGGATGATCAGAGGACTGAAGCACCTCTCCTATGAAGACAGGCTGGGCAATTTGGGCTTGTTCAACCTGGAGAAGAGCTGGCTCCAAGGAGACCTTATTGCAGCCTTCAAGTACCTGAAAGGGGCCTACAGAAAAGATGGAGAGAGACCATTTACAAGGGCATGAAGTGATAAGACAAGGGGTGATGGATTTAAGCTAAAATGGGGTATATTTAGATTTGAAATGGGAAAATATAATCTTCTTTCTGAGGGTGGTGAGGCACTTGCCCAGGTTGCCCAAAGGAGCTGATGCTTTCCCCTCCCTGGCAGCATTCAAGGCTGTGTTGGATAGGGCTTTGGGCAACCTGGGCTGGTGGAGGATGTCTCTGCCCATAGCAGGGGGATTGGAACTAGATGGGCTTTGAAGTCCTTTCTAACCCAAACCAGTCTGTGATTCTGTAACTCTACAATGATCAAAACAATGGAAGGTTTTCAGCCAAAGTAAATTTGAACAAACAAGCCAACAAACAACCAACCCAAGCTCAACACACTCACCCCACGTTCGGTGTTAGAACAAATATCAGGAGCCATGTCAGACAATGCAAAAAAAAAAAAAAAAAAAAAGACCTGTTTTGTAATACTGTCAAAAGCAAACATGAGACTACTCAAAAGCAAACATATCTGTTCACTGTAATGCATCATAATATTGGCTATTCGATTTTTTGTTCAAACTCAGTGGTCCTAAAATAAATCCCCAAACTGTCAATACAGGTTTCTCTGCCCACATGCATACAGATAATTTTAAGAATATATATTGTATTCATCAAAGCATTTCCCATGTATATTTTAATTTTTAAAACACTACCATTTAATTGCTAAATTCCTCAAGTGTACTGAATCTGGGTGATAAATACAGGTTTGCAAAACAAAAAAACTTCAGTGGTGAAACCACCCACTTTTCCAGTGAAAAGATAAACAATAAAAAAAAGACCTTTAATAACCTCAAACAATAAGCTTCTGCGATACAAATATTAATGAACAATGAATTGTAGCATATTTGGACACTTGAATGAAACCACTGGATAGTAACCACAGATTCTCTTTGCCTTTCTCTATGCTAAGGTATACTTTTCAATACCTTCTTATTGTGCAGAAGAGATTTACAGTTTTTCTTGTGTTTTGCAGTTCCAAAAGAAGACTCAAGGCAAAACAAGCTCAAAATATAAAGAAAAAAGATAGCGTGCTTTCTCTACTGTATCAAGAAAGGATGAATAACTGTTTTGTACCTAATATGCAGAGACATCTTAGTATAACAAGATACAGCTTAACTCCTAGAGTCCTTGTTATTTAATCCATTTAGTTCTGCCCAGGGATCACATGAATTTATGGAAACCCCCTGCTACCCTCTTTGTTGACTTCCATCCCTGCTGGGAGATCCCCATCTGCTGGGAAGTGAAACTCTGTCCTGAACTTTACCTCATTTAACAGAGTGCCACATGTAAATCCAACTTCTTCATTTATTACTTTGACAGAGCAGATGGCAATGGGCTTTTAAAAGACTGTAATGTTGCTTAAAATCAGCTATATTTGTAGAAATAATAGTTTTAGCTGCTTGGATTCTAGCGCTTGATTTTTAGGAAAAGAGTCTGACACAGGCGATTAAATTTTTGAGACATCAGTACTTAGTGATGCATCATAATTTAGCTGTTTTCAGAAAATCATATTGTGACCAAATAATCATTCATTAAGACAGAAAATACCTTTTTAATGGAAATTTGAGACTTGTGTTTGGTGGCTGATATGACTGACTAGTTTTCTAATAGCCTTAATCACTGGAGTATTTCTTTACTTGTTCATTTAAGCCCATTAATGAAAACGTATGATGTTAAGTCTAATATCTACTAACCCTTGATGACTGTTTTGACTTCCAGCATTGTCCTATAAATAACTATGAATGACATGCACTGAAAATCAAAGAGTATTATTTCACTGTGATTAAAGAGAACAGGTTCACCCAAGTCTTCCTTTTCATCCAGTAAGACCACAGAGAAATTCATTGTTAGCTTGAGTCAGACATAATGTACTTCAAGAAGTGTTGTCCTTAAAAATTTTTACCCTAAATGCATAATTCAAGCTTTAAAAAGAACCTAAATACTCAACCTCGGCCATGAGCTTGGTTATAGAAGGCATGTAAGTGGATAGGGAGCACAATGCACAATCACAGCAACCTGGGCATACAAATATTAAAAAGACTATGAATATTAAAATTACTTGTCTGCAAGATCCAGGGTAATGGTTGGTTGTTTGTCTGTTTGCTTATATTCAATGACATCTGAAAGGATTTTTAGCCATTTAAGAAGGAAGATAAATCTTAGACAGTGCTGTCTTTGCTTTTTTTAACTTAAAATATCAGCTAACTTGATGATCTGTAAAATTCAAAGAGGATGTGTTTAACTGATGCAACTGGGACCTTTGGTTATGTTCATCTTGGTCCTGAACCTTCTGTTCTTCTTGCAAGTATTATGGCCAAAGGGCACTGGTTGTTGGCATGTCATTTGTGCTCTGTCATGCAGTCATGTCATCTTGTATGGTGGCTTCAGGGTGAGGCCTCATATGAAGTGAACAGTCTGTGTTCTTTTTTGTAAATTTAACAAATACTTCTAATAATCACTTCCTTAGTTTTAAGTCAGGTGTTTTGAGGTATTTCAGTCTTGTGAGTATGCATATGCTCAAGTGTCAGATACTGTGTTTCATAATAGGTTTTTGCTTTTCTGATGATAAATAGCACTGTTTAGAAACAGGGCTGTCTGTTCCCAGAGGGTTTTATTATGAATTCCACAGGCATCCACCAGTCAAACTTCCATGATAAAATACCCTGCTTTCACTGATCATCTGGAGAACACTATACCAAGATGAGTTGGTGCCTCTGTAATTTCCTTTAACATACATTTTTGTTCATTCATATATTGGAACTTCCTTAAGCTTTAATATTGTGCTGATTTTCCTTGATATTAGTTTCAGAAAAAAATTAAGATTCTTGAGTTAAAAATTAAAACCTAAGTGCCACATGGCATGAAAAACCCCAGGAAGGTGATCCTGGTGGCAAATCCTTTTGCAACAATTTCTTGCAATGTGATCAGAAAGGTGATGCACTAGAGTGAAAAAAAAAACCCAAACAAACCAACCAGAGCCCCTCTGTTCTTATCTAATAAATTCCCTAAGGAAACTCTAAGGAAATTTGGAGTCAGGTGTGGCTATTCCCACTTTGACCATATCCTCAGTTGCCTTTTCAAGTCAACTCTGATGGAAAGGGCATCAGTGATCTCCTTCCCCAGTGCCACTGCCTATAACTGTGATAGAAGATCAGTGGATAATTAGTGGGTATGTATAACATAATCCAATGGAGAAACTGGACTGCAGTGGGAAGCAGTTTGGGTAGTACAAGATGCTGAGAGGACTGGGGAAAGGAAGGCAGCCAAATCGTACTCAAGCAAGCCGCACTGGCATGTGCATACGCACAGCTTTTGCGGGGATGATACAACTGTGGTTGGTTGTTTTACAATGAAATAAAAATACTTGCCCTTTCTTGTTTTTGAGAACCTACAGACTGAACTTTAATAGGGAAGGTGTTGCTACTCAGTATGAGGAAAAATGGTGGAAACAGGACCTTGATTTTTTTCCCAAGTTTAGTATTATAATTGCCCACTTCTTTGTAATTTATATTTAAAATATATATTAAAAAAAAAAAAGCAGCACATATTGTTTATGTAAAGAGAGAAATGTAATCACTAATGAAAGTTAACACCACGTGGAATTTAAAGGAAAAGAAAAAAAAAAAAAGCCCAACGATTGCACAAGGAATGAAAAACCCCAGCAGCTTTCTTTTCTGAACGGTTGTGTGTAGGCAGTTTATGCTACTTCAGTAATTCTGACCTTTGTTTGACTACATGTCTGTGTGTCAATAAGAGAAGTCTAAACAAGTAGAGCAATCACTCTGTGTACAGCTAGTTAAAATTCATGGCTAGCAGGGAACAGATTGCCACAGGAAAGGCCTCAGCCTGTCCATCTACTGGTACCCTACCACCAGCAGAGCTCCTTTTATTCAAGCAATCTCTCCGTGGTTGCCTCCAATTCTTTTGCAAATCTTCCTCTCCCTTCACAAATTTATAGCCCATTGAGGACTTTTCTGTGGGTGGCTTGAAACATCTGGGTAGCAATCCTTCAATCTATGTCCTGCACCCTTCTTCGAAACAATGGCACGGCAGCACCGAGTAGAAACCCAGAAGGAAGAATGGAGCTGGTTAACATGTATATTCATTACCCATGCTCAATTAGGGGGTGAGTGAAGGTGGAGGAGCTTCGGGCCTTACTTTGTCAGCCTCGGGTTGTGTGTGGGGGGGTGTTTGTGGGGGGAGTTCTTACAATTGTTACATCATGTTTCATTAGTTTAATTCAGTTTAGGCGATGCTAATTTCCTCCTGGATGTCAGGCCTATCACTACCAGCTGCCACTTTTACAGGACGTTTTGCAGAAGAATCAGGCCGAGCTGGTTGAGCTCACATATCCTGGGGCTGTCGGCGGGACAGAGGGGAAGACATCTCAAAAGAGCACACGCAATTCACTTATAGGAGTTTTACATTTAAATTAATTTAATGCATTTTAATACAGAGGGAAACTTTTCCCCAGAGTCACAAAAGCTGTAGATGGCTGGGATAAAGCTCCCTATTGAACTCTAAATTTAAATATTTTATAAGAAACGTCTGTATTTCTACGGACTTATCTGAAAAGCTATGTCATTTAGTAAAGACTTCTTTGCTTTAAGATAACCAGACAATGTGAGGGAAGGGAGGGTGGAAGGAACCTTTTCCTGCTTTTTTTCTAGATAGCATAATCACACTAGCAGATTAAATTAGAGGATTTACAAATGCAATACACTTTTTTTTGTCCTTTTGGTTTTTTGGGGTATTTTTTTCCACCTTATATATAGATATCTGTGTATTTAATGAAGGGCAAAGAGAGATAACATATTCTTTCCTTGCCTTTATGTTATTCAGTGTGTAACATCAGTAACACATGCTAAATCAGAGTTAGTTATTGTAATATGGTGGGCTGGATCAAAGCAATAAGTATAACTTTCTTGTTGCTGGACCAGCCAAGTGCCACATGCCATGTTCCTCCCTGCAAACAGTGAATACAGAAGATACCACAATTTACAGATCTTGGTTAATTCTGGACAAAATTTTGCTCCAGATCTAAACTAGTACTCTTATTTTAGTATGTCACGATTAGGTTCTTAAACTCTATACATGATGCTGGTTTTATTGTCATTATTTTCCATTAGACAAATGCTGGAATATTTTCTTCATATTTTGGGCAGAGATACAGAAATGAGCTTCTTTTCTGCCTTTTTTTTTTTTTGAGACTGGAAGATGTAGAGCAGCTTTTCAAAACGTGTTTATGCAAATGAGTTCTCTGACACCTTTTCCCTTCCTCCACCACCACCCCCTCCCAAAAAACAAACAAACAAACAAAAAAAGGAACAACAAAAAGTGTCAGCTCTCACAGTAACCCGGATAGTATCATCCCCCTGATGAACTTTCTTCCTAGCTTACTATCACATTTGCATCAAGGTAATATGTTTCATGCTGCTGTTCCAGGACAATAGATCTGTGACCTCAAAAAATGCACTTTTGATCCGTCCAAGTGGCAAAGCAGCGGTAGACATACCAATTTATTATTACCTACAGAACAGTAAATATGTCAAGCGATGAGGCTGATTCAAAGTTGGTATTGATTGGACACGAACTTGTGAGATAACAGACAAACATGTCTGACCCTTTAAGCTATAACTATTTCTCTTCTGCGTGTGCTGAAGAACAACAGTGGCTATTAGTCTATTTTTATAGAGAGGACTACTGGCAGGTGCTATAAGTCTCTCCAGAGAGCTTTGGTACAAAAATGATTAAGTGACTTGAGACAGGAGTTTGAGCGCACACACACATGATTACTGTGTGTCACTGCAGAGAAGAGAGTGTATGTAATATTAGTTGGGACAGGGGACTGCTTCCATCCTGAGTATCAAATACTTAGAGCAAATCATTAAGACTCAGTCTACAGTGCAGGACAATGCCTTCCTTTAGGAAAGAATGACCGGCTTGCTGTCATCCTCACAATGGACAAACTTACTAAATGTAGTGAAAACATTGTTTATCTGTCTCTAAAGAAAATGTGCATATACACTTAAGTCATGCATTACTTATTAGATGCTAATATGAGGTTATTATTGAGCAATAAGCCATATTTAAGACCATGATAGAAATCCCGACTTTTAAAAATAATTTTTGTAGAAATATGTTTTCATGCTTTAATATTGTCAGTAGTTCGTCAAAAAAGCAGAACAGGCATTTGAATTAGAATAGTAAGTATCCCTTTTCAGCCAAAATTACTCTTGTAAAAATATTCTGGCAGCATATTTTTAGTATTAATTGAATAATAAAAAATAACATTCAGGACATTTCATTTATTTAATAGCAGCTTTAAATTACATGTGAATGGATCCATTTCTGAAGAGAAAGCAAAAGTGCATGTTTTAGTCGCCTATTGAAATAATTCAGTAAATTCCTCCAGGATACATATTTCATTGATTGGCATCTGCCTACGCTTTAAACAAAGGGAAAAACAAAGGGAAAAAGAATTCCCTGTGGCACATCCCCTGAGGGCTGGGGAATTTATTTCTTTTATCTATTGTGGGTGTAAACACTACATCTCACCCTTCCAAACTAAAGCTTTTGCTCCTGAAATTAGAGATACTTTGCGCTTCTTGTCACATCCCAGCTCTCTGTGAAGAGAGGTCCTCGAAGGAGGTTCTGCTTATCTTGTTTTACTTTGAAACCTGTTCAAAGGAAAGAAGAAAGATCCCACTTAGCCGAGTTAGCCTGAGACTAGATCATTTGGTTTGCTTATGGAAATGCTTCCCTTTAAAGATAAGGGCCCTTAGAATGTATCAGATAAATTGAGTTAAACTTTTGGGTTGTGTGTCTTGCTGTCGGTCTAAGCACTTCCGTGGCTGTCTGCTCTAGCATGTGAGTACATCACAGTTACTCAGTTTTGTCATTATAGCATCCCTGTGAGATAAGAAAATGTCTTTATTTTGTGCCTGGGGAACTGAATCACAGGGTAGGTGAAGAATCTCACTTGAAGTCAAATGGAAACTCTGTGGGAAGCTCTGTGGTTGATACAGGCTACTGAGACAAGGTCTGGTGTGCCAGAGCAGCGCTGTCTCCACAAAGCTGACCTTTCCCTTCCTTTTGTCAGCTGTGCTAACACCTAGTAAATGCCTTTTGTTGGGAATCACGGCCAAATCATGCACAGACCTGAACCAACAGCAGAACTGATTAGGCAGATGCACAGCATTTTAAGAAACATTTTTAGAATGTCCATTCTTCAATCATGTGACTATATATTAAGGACTTAGCCTTATGAATATTTTTTTTGGCTTCCAAGGCAAAATAAAATAATACACTCATTTAAAGTTCAGGTAAAAAAGAAAAAAAAAAAAAAAAAAGAGAAAATTTTTAATCAGATTTTTGAGATAAGTAATGAATTACCGGCTGTCAGCTGATTCACCTACCTTAATTGCAACTATATCATGGTTTGTCACTGAGTTTGCACTACCATGATACAGCTGTTCTAGGATCAAAGTGAAAAGCATCCTCTCCAGTGAACAGGAGCAGGATCCAGAGTGGTGACCCTTCTCTGCTCCCAAAAGACTGCAATAACATGATTCTGGACTAAGTTTTCCTGCATGCCTAGCAAACAGCTAGTGAGAGCTAACATTGATCCTTCAACAGTGCAGATTTATTCTCCTCTCCCCCCTCACCTCCCCCCCATTTTAAATAGGACTTGGGTATCATCTATGGCAATCCATTAATTCAATGAAGAGAATGCCTCTCAAGCAAGTTCTTTGCTTTCCCCGTGTGTGCCGTGGCTACCGCTAACAACGAGAAAGGTACCGAGCTGGCATACAGCAGAGCAACATTTGTTGCAGAAGCCCATCCATGTCCCGTTGTCCACATGAGTGACATGGGGAAGGAGGAGGTGTGGTCTATGTTCTCTCCTGGGCTGTACCTGGGGACTCTCCCAATGTCTCAGTACGTAGAAACTGCGACTACAGATGATGTTTGTGCTTGTCACAGGACATACACTAAGGGACTGTCCAGTGGCATACAGAAGTGCTACTCAAATGTGTATGCACCGCCGTGGAAGTGTTGTGACACTGGAGGAGAGGCTTAGGAGCAAAATGAAGTACTAGCATTTCTGCTCCAGTTTGGGGAAGGATTTAAAATCCTCATAATCAGAAATGGTTTTGCCTTTTAATAGGAGTATCAAAAATACAGTGATACTGGCTGAAGTGTGACCGTATCTATGTATACATACACTCAGATACATATATAAGAATATATACATATATATATATACTTTCAACTGCACTTTTTTTTTTTTCTTGTACTATTCTTCCACTCTTAGAAAAACAGATGTCAAATTGATAGAAGATCATATTCTCCTACACTGCCTTTGAAGCCTCACTTACTCAGGTAGGTAGATAAGTTAGTTATTTCAAGTGTAAGTAAAGTAACATAAACCATCTTCTCCCATTGTTTTCTGTCACAAGCAAATTGTTTCTTTGTGCTAGCAGACATTCCACTTTTTTAACAACTGACTTGTGGCAATCATTAGGTCCTAGCCTGACAATAATAAGAGCAATATAAATTTTTGTTTAATGAAAGATTGTTTTCCTAGGCTATTTGTCTAACATTAGGCACTGGACTGAGTCATCAAGTATCCTTGTTTCTATCCTTGCTTCACTGCCTGGCAAATTTATTGATTTTAGGAGTTCATTCTCTTATGCCTCATGTCTAATGGCTCCTGTGCATTTCCATTATCTTTCTGGGACAGTTTAGATGACACAAGATGAGTTTCCTAACACGGTTCTGACACATGGTTGCTGTGATTTAACCCCAGACAGCAACTAAGCCGCACCCACTCCCCCACAGTGGGGTGGGGGAGAGAGCTGGAAGGGTAAAACTGAGAAAACCTGTGGGTTGAGATAAGAACAGTTTAATAATTAAAAATTTATAACAGAGCAATAATAATAACAACAACAATAGTAGTATTGTAAGGAAAAGAGGAAAAAATAACATACAGAAAACGAAAATCCAAGAAAGAGAAGTGATGCTATTGAAAACAATTGTTCATCATCAACCGACCCATGCCCAGACAGTCTCAGAGCAGTGATCTCCCTGCCAACCTCCACTCTGCAGCTTTATATGTCAAGCATGATGTCATGTGGTATGGAATGTCCCATTGGACAGTTGAGGTCAGGTGTCCCGGCTATGTCCCCTCCCAAATCCTTGTGCACCCCCAGCCCACTGGCAGGTGGAGTGGGGTGAGGAGCAGAAGAGGCCTTGGCTCTGTGCACGTGTTGCCTAGGAGTAATGAAAACATCCCAGTGTTATCAGCACTGTTTCCAACAGAAATCCAAAACACAGCCTGTACTAGCTACTGTGAAGAAAATTAACTCTCCCAGCCAAAACTAGTATGATGGCCCTGTAAGCAACCCAGATACTCCACATGTAAAGCAGAGATATTATGACTGTTGCCTCAATGAGCTTTAACTTTTAATGCTGTTACAGTTACCTCCACAGTCTCATTCAGACCCTTTAAGAGCACCAGTGGTTTCAGATGGTTTGTGGTTGCATTATATCTCCCATGACATTGTACTTCTGACATAAATGAGGTAACCTGCTATGGACAGTGAATGCTTGTAACAGGTGTTACATAAGATTTAGAACATTCAAATACTTTGGGCAAGGCAATAGCTCTGTATACCCTCAGGCCTCGGTTCTGAATGGAAGCACTTTTTCAAGTTCCATATACAAAAATGATAATGTATTTACTGAAATAATTCTGCTCCAGCTGCCTGATTTTTGACAGTGTCGAGAAATTTACAGTGATGTCACTTGAAGGCAGGAGATTCTTATAATTTCAAAACATGGAATGCTCGTGTTAGGTTTCAAGGTTGCAATCCTGCAGTTTCTGTGGGTTTTTTTTTCCCTTTACAATCCCCCTACATTCCCACTGTCAAAATAGATACCAGACTATGTTTTCTATACAGACATGATAAATTAGAGCTGAAAATACAATTGAAATAAGCCAATTTTACACTAGTTGAGGTTCGAAAACCTAATCTGGAGGTAATACTCAGGGCAATATCACTCGGCAGAGATATTTCTGAGTGGATTTTTTTAACCTGTTTTGTGTCTGCACACTTTGCACATAGACTACAAGTTCTGGGAAGTTGGAAGGGAAGAGATAGAAGGGAGGCTTACTGAGTAAAAAAAGCAAAATGTTATGAGAATTCCTCCTGTGCAGCCATTAGATACCAGAACCTGTAGTGCAATAGTGATTTATTGTGGGAAAGAATAAGAAAGATTGTGTGTATAAATCAGAGTGTTAGCTGAGTTGTGGCTAAACTTCAAAGGCTTCACACTTCCTTCCCTCCACTTTTTCTCTATTCTACAACTTCTTTTCCCAGTGCAAACTGCCTTTCTCCTTCATCTGTGAGTTATTCGAGGTCTGCCTTCTTGACCAATTTAAACACCCATGATTATAGCAGCATTTTTAACCTTTTGCTTTAGAATTTGTGTAACTACCAATGTCCTACTCGGGAATGTTATAATATGCTGCTACACTGGGCTGAGAATTCTAAGTGCTTTCTGAGGGCACTCTTTGTTGCTTTGAAACAACCAAGGGTCATACGGTAGTGTAGCCACTAAAAAAATACAAAACAAACAAACAAAAACCCCCTTAAAAATGAAACAACATAAGTAAAGTAGTTTTATGTAGCGCCTGATATCCAGCTGTCTGCATCTGCAGATGGACTTGGCAGAATGCCTCAGCAATAATTACCAAAAAGATTTTTCTAACTTTTCTTAAGTTAAATGAACCAGCTACTGAGAGGAAATTGTTCACTTGTTAGAGAAGAACATAGGAATATTTAAATGCATAATATCATGATAGAAAAAAAAAACCCCAAACCCTTTTTTCCGTTTACCTCTTGTTAGACTTTATTGACTTGAAGGTTAACCTAGGGGTGGATATTTTGGTGGAGGGAGAAAGTGAGTTGAGAAAGACTGAAGGGCCCCTGGAGATAGAAGAGTATTTTCTGTCTTTTACCAGTGATTTTTAGCAAAGGACAAACTAATGAATGTGTAAGCATGCAACCATGACAACAGTACAGGAAGAAAAAGCCTCATTACCCACAAAATTGCTGAAATTACTGTTCTCATAGGTTTCCACTGAAGAGATGCTGTTTTCCCTAGACTGAGTTTCTGTTATTTGTCCAGATTGTGGACTTTTTACAACTTTTGTTCACTTTTCATCTCTCTAATAAACACCAAAACAGTTATGCCTGTCTTGATATGCAAAGGTGTGATTGCAAGTCAGAAGAATCTACCAGTGTGATCTTAGTCTGTGGCTTTGCTAAACCTGAGTTTTGGCAGCATCTGCAAAACTCGCTCAGGACACTGTGCCAACCTGGGAACTATGCTGATGTTGGTCCACCATTATTAATCATCCAACTAGCTTGGTTAGAACTGTTTCAGGTAAGCCGGCATGAACTGTGACATCATCTTTGCATTACAGTATATGTACTTTGCCACAAGTACTGCCTGTTCACTAACCACTTCCCGTTGGTATGTATATGGTGCCCAGTACTGCATGTAGACTCCAAATTTTTTTAAGTAGTCGTGAGTTAGGGGGCTATTTGCACGTAAGAGTTCCATACATACAGAAGAACCAAAGTAACTTTCCATCTGCTTTTGCAAGGTAAGGGTCAATTATGGGTAGGTGATCTTTCATCTGTGCATTTTTATATTTAGTCAAATCTTTTGCAGGACAACTGCAGTTTTAGCCTTCTAAAGAGGTGTACATGACATGGCCTTTCTAAAGACTCTGGTTGTGCAGATCCTGTTTTGTTTCTTTGCCATGTTATGGCTCCTAACCAGGGACAGAATCATAGTGGTATTGAAGGGACTCTGGATCACAGAAATTAAATGAGTTGTTCACATAACCAGGAAGGAGCTCTGGATAGGACAGAACACAAAAGTTGTTTTGGCACTTTGTTTGCCCTTTATCACTTGCAGGAAATTCTGTGAGTAGATATTTCTCTTTTATGGCTTTTTTTTTTTTTTTCCTTACCTCTTTGTCTTTCCTCACTGTCTCTGCTCTCCATATTCTCATCCAGCTGCACTGATGCTATCAGATTTTGGTATACCTCGATCCCACTCTTGTCTAGTAATTCTCAGGCTGCCTGTGTGCTACATCTGTGAGCTGAATTAAGCATGTCATCTTCCAGATCGTAATTTAAATCCTTAGTTAAAGCTTGGTGTAATGGTGATCCCTGCAGTAAACCACCTGCCAGGTCTCTACAGGCTAACACATTGTCGTTCATCGTTAGGCTTTGTTTACCATACTTGCTTGCCCCTCATTTCTACCATAAAATTCCTATAGATCAGGCAGTAGCTGTCAGCAATGAGAGTTAAGGCATTTAGCTCATTGCTGGTCAGCTCAGTACTTTCATGTCCTTCCTGGAAATGGTTGCCAAAAAGAAAAGGTTAAGAGTTGCACAGTAATAAGGTCATAAGATACAGAAGGACAGCAATACAAGGGGGAGGAGAACAATAGCAAGGACAGCTGGGAGAGCTGAAATAGTAGAAGTTTGCTTGAGAGAATAACATCAGTGGCAATGACATCAAGAGGAAATGGGAACAGTTATGAGAAGAGAAAAGCAGATCATTAGAAGAAAAAGGAAGTGTTTGGCATAGAAAAAAATCCAGTATTGTGTTCAATTAAGCCTGTGTTACACATCTAGTCAAGACACCTCTTCAGGGATTAAAAAGAAAATTGGTCGAATAACCATTTTGATTTGTTGAGTTGTTTTTTTAAAAGTAAAAATAAAGAACAAAAAGAAAGATGCAGAAAAGCTGTTGTATTACTTGTTTGCTTTATGTGTCCTGAATTATAGAGGTCCAATAGATCTTAAATGGAAGAGTACCAATTTACATTACCACAGGCCTGAACTGGGGATGTGATTGCTTAATATAGATAATCTAATATTGTGAACTGCATTAAAGACATCTTGGGATAGTCATTTAAGGAGAAGTTTGTGTAATAAAATTTGTCACTGTATTCTGCAATATTAAAGAAGAGGCATATTTTGAATTATTAAGCTATAGTTCTCTCTTGAGATGTAAATCAGCTGAAGTTTCAGTTCAAATAAATCTTCTCCAAAACCTCTAAGGGTTTCTCTCTTCCTCCCATACTCCTCCCAATTCAATTGCATTCTTGATTACCCTCCAAAATCTATTCATTTATGCTGATTCTTAAATATCCTCTCCCCATTTCCACTAACTACATCATTATCAACCTTACCGCAGCAGGACCATTCATCCTGTCCTTTACTGCGCTCTCATATTACTATGCCTCCTTTTCTCTGACCACTGACCTTCACCTTCTCCATGGACTCTGCTGTCTTTTCTACTGTCAAAAGCTCCTTCCCTGTTTATTTCTACCTGATCTAGTTTTGACTGGATTTTACTAAACCTCTGCTAGGAGACAGGTGATGAATAGTAAACCTGAAGATTTCATGGTAGCACATCTTCAAAATTCCTTAAGTCCTTCTGAAATGTATTTTACAGTGATAATATGATTTGGAAACCGAGAAAGGTTGGGGGTGTGAGTGTGTGTTATTATTACTTTTGTATACCATTTTCATAGAGTTTGTAATAAAAAATCTCAAGAGGGGAAAAGTCACAGGAAAATGTGATAAATTTTCTTAGGTAAAGAAGTGAAAAGAAGGACTTTCATTTCATTAAACACTTCATTTTTTTATCATAGAGTCATAATATATGGTTTGGGTTGGGAGGAACTCCAAAGTCTATCTAGTTCTACCCCCACCCCTGCCACGGGCAGGGATGCCCTCCACTAGACCAAGTTGCCTAAAGCCCCATCCAGCCTGGTCTTGATCCACATCCCACTGTCAATGGGGCATCCACAGCCTCTCTGGGCAACCTGCTCCAGTGTCTCACTACCCTCACAGTGAACTTTTTTTTTTTTCTTATCATTTAACCTAAATCTACTCTCCAGCTTAATCTTGATCACCTTTATAATCTTTTTTTTTTCCATCTTTTCTTTTTCCATGTCCTCTCAGTTTTCCTACACATTTTTCTTCCCTGCTATATTAAAGAAAGAATGAAGTGATGCATCACTATTTGGTAGGTTACAATGTTGGGAATCCACATCTTATCAGGCGGCAGGAGTATTGAGCTACTCCTGGAGTGGAACAACAGATTTTTTCCTACCATACAGTTACAGCAAAGGCGTTTTGGGACATCTCTGTGGGATGTGGTGATCAACTTTCTCTTCCAAATAACTGTCTGGAGTTTTAAGTATTCTTGAAACTTTAAGGATGGTTTTGTTTAGGAACAAAAATTTAGAACAGATGTTCCTTTTTCTTTTCTGTTTCCTTTTCTTTGTCTCTAGACAGAAAGCAGGAGGAACAACTTAAATTTCTCTATAATCAGGGTAGCACAGAATCACTGTGAACCCCTAAACCAGCAGGATGTGCAACAGGCTGGCATGACCAAGCAAGGTGTTGCTTCCCCTCAGCTCTCAGTTCTGGAGAGGGGATCTGGAGGGTGCAGGAAGTAGTTGTATCCACTCTTATAATAAAAATCGAAAAACCCCAGCTTTTCTCAACCATTTCACCTGGACAGGAACTGGCAACAGTTTTGCTTTATAGTTTTAGGCTCTTGCCAGTGCATGAGAGTCCCTTTGCTGCTCCGTTCTGCTTAAATCAAGAAGCCAGGCAAAGGTCACAAGTTTTACAAACTGTATCATGCTAAGAGGCCTCTTAGGTTAATAAAACCCCAAACCTAAAGAAACAAGAAATGCTCGAAAATGAACAGGTGAAAATAATCAAGATTTAAATCGTCTCTTAATGTGGTAAATTCCGTGGGTCAAGTGAATGCTGCACTGAAATGGGCAGGCATGGAAGCTCACATTTCCCTGGGGTGTGACTAATGCCACTCTAAAACAACACACATAAACCCAAAGAATTAAAGCACTCATAAAAGAACACTCCTCTAAGTGTATGAATATTGTGTGAAGTGTGTGTCTGCTTTACGGGATGTTGTTTCTTAGTCAGGGCTGCCTCAGCATGAAATATCCTGGTGTTAATGCACCTCTCTCTGTTTTGCAGTGGAAGTTTACTGACATTGGTGGATTATCTTTCAGTGTTTCTAGATGTATGGGGTAATATTTTACTCAGCTGGGTTTTTTTCCCTCTGCAATAATGGGAAAGGCTATCTGAGTGCCCCTTACTTAAGGCTATCTAAGTGCTTAGACTTTAGCAGTGTACTGCACAATAGAAAAGTTTGTTACAGGAACTTATGGTACTTTTCTGTCTCTAGATAGGTAGACACTGTTTAATTGCCATGATTTTTCACAACATCTTATAATTACCAGACAGATTTGCTTCTGACCCGTGCACTGATGTTCTGGGTTTTCCTTTCAGGTACACTGGAGCGGTGTCTTTGAATTAAACAGACTTGGCAGTGTGTGCATTAAATACAAACAGCAGTCCTTCACGTTTGAACTGAAAGAGAGAGCAGAGGTTGGTGGGAATTTTGTGTATCAAGGAAAAAAAAAAAGAAAATAACACTCACACAAAGTCTGGCCCTGCTTTATAAAATTCCACTTCAAAAAAGAAAACCCAGAAAGTGAGTAGTTTGTTACAATCAAGCGGAAAGTCAACAGAGACTCTTGAACTTTTCCTGTTTTTGTTGTGTCTAATGTCCAGCAATTGCATGAGACTAATAGCCAGTTTCTCAGGGTTACATTAATACTTCAAAGAATTTGACCAAGCCACAACTGAAAAATGGTTTTTCCTTTTGAAAATGTTGATGTTGAGTTTGATTAAAAACTTTTATTCCTCATAAACAACTTCTGCAGTTAAATTGCTCTTTTATTTTGAACTTGTTTAATTTATTGAAGTTTCATCTCACCTATTTGCTTAGTGAAACTGTTTCTTCGCAAAGGTTTCATAGAAAAGGGAGTTTGAGCTGCCTAAGGGCAAATAAATATCTACAGCATTAAAAAACTTTACATCCGCCTAAGAGCAAACTATCATTTGAAGGTGGACATTTACAAGATGGTAAAAGGAAGTCAGGAATCTTCTCTCTTGGTCTGTAACATTTCTGTGGAACTACTGGAGATGGTGATTATCCTTACAAAATGAATGAAAGATGATTTACTACTCCTAGCATGATGTCTTCTTTGGGGAAGACTGTCATTTTTAAACCTGCCTCCTTTGACTTCCTATTCATACCCTAACTGCCTTAATGTGTGAATACAAGACTCCAGTACTCATCAAGGCATTAAGTTCTGTCTTCGGAGGGATTTTAGCAGCTGAAATGTAGAGTGTGATATAAATGATTTTTAAAAATGCTTGTAAAATTGAATACCACAATACTAAATCACTCTATTATCATTTGCACTATTCCAAAAGCACAGGGAGAAAGAAAACCACCGCTTAGCATCTTGGCAGAAGCTTCCCTTGCCACATGGAGTTTTCCAAAAACACAGTTTGTCTCTCATCACTAGTTTATCTCCACACCTGCAGGTTTTACGTTAAATACGTTGTCTACCTGCACCACTCAAATGGGGCTGCTAGACGTTCATGAAGTTGGCCCCATGCTCCCCAGATGCTCATCCCCTCACCTACACCCTCCCTTCACTCACCATGAGCATTAGGAACACACTTAGCTGAAAACCAGTACAGCCAGAAGAAAGAAACAAAAGAGGTTAATTTAGCCTGGGACTTACTGGGTGTCCGAATAAACATCTTGTTACCACAAAGAAGCAGAAAACCTGGGAGTGAGAAGGGCTGACTGTGGTGATGCGAAGAGGGGACTACTTAATGCAGTGGAAATGCTGTCTGAAAATGATAGTTGAGTTACACTGTAGCTTTATTCTGGGCTGAATATTGGCTCACACCCACCCCTGTCACTGCAAATCTGGTATAATAAAGCTCTGTATCGACATATGCCAGTGAATTTAACCGAGGTGTGTTCATATACCGCTCCTGATCTAGGCAAGCTTAGACAGTATGTGACCTGGCAATGCACAGGGCGGGTACAGGTGGATTTACAGCCTCAGAGGGGGTTTTTTGCGTGTTCAGAGGTCAGGAGCTGCAACCATATGCCTGGCGATGGCCTTCGTCCCACTGGATGTTCTTGACATCAGACGAGTTAAGTATACAGCCTGCAGTTTTGCCTCAGCATCCCATGAAGCTGCTCTGGAGACCTGTTGTCAGAAAAAATGTGTCAATGGCACCCATTCTGTACACAGAATCACAGAATGAGTCCAACCATGAGTCCTCTACTAAACCATATACCTAAGTACCTCATCTAGCCTTTTTTAAAACAAATCCGGGGATAGTGACTCAACTACCTCCCTGGGCAGCCTGGGCAGTTCCTTCAATACAGAACATAGATACTCAAGTTCAGTTTGCAGATGCAAATACTGGTCACAAAATCACAGAAAGATTTTTTTTTGTCCTAAAGCATAATGGCAAAACATGTTCATACTAAAACAGTATATAGGTGGTTTAATTTCAAATGCTAATTCGGTTTATTTTTAAGATCTTGTCAAGTAATTCTTTCAGTTATAGAGTACAAAGAAGAAATACAAAATGAAACTATGAACACCCATATAATAATAGACCTGACAGAATTATTATTTTATGAAAGCAAACAGTCTTCCTGACCTTTCTAGACACACCATTTACTCTGCTTAGTGTTTTCTTTCTCATTCTTGTTTCACTACACGCTTTCTGCAAAGTTAGGGGAAAAGCCTAGCTTTTCTGAACAGCAAGCACTTCAGATCACTCAGACCTTATAAAATAGACATAAACATATGTCCAATGGCAAATAGCTTTGGGGTATTTAAATCACATTTGCTGCTTGAATTTAAATACATACTAGTGACCTAGTACTCCGCTGACCTCTGGATAGAAAATGCCTCTGTCTGAATACATCTTATTCCCAATATTGTGAACAATCACATTGGTGTTTCTTACAGTTTTGCTCTCACTGTGTTGCTCTACTTTGATTTCCTCCTATTTTTCATCCTGACATACACACACACTAATGGTTGTTAATATCCTTTCTAGAAACTGAGTCCTTGTTGCATTGCTCTTCAGGTAATAGCTAGGGTTAGGCAGACATGGGACCATAAAAATACAATCTTTAATCTTAAGGACTTCCTGTTCAGGAAGGACTAAGTGCAGACCAAATGGCACCAAGTGAACAATGTGACCTGCACTGACTTTTAATGTGAATAAACAAGTCTGATGAAGAGTTATTCACTGCTAGATATTCTCAGCAACAGAAAAATAGTAGCACTGCTGAAACTGAAATTTCAGTTGTTTCCACTAGAATCAAATAATCCCCGTTTGCTGGAGAATTGGAGTGTTGGATTTCCTTTCCTCGGTTAAAGAAACAGAATAATACCTTCCCACTCCCTAGCACTTGCACCTCATGATCTCGCTCTCTTTCACAGTTACAGACACACAACCAGCAGCATGCCGCTGTCTGGCTCTATTATTAGATTTACTCACAGAAACAGTACTGCAGTAGCCAGCTTTGGGACATTCTCCTTTCCAGGCTCCTCTTCTATGGATTACAATTGAAGAACCGGATTTTTTTTCGACTTAAAGCCAAAGGTTTTATAATTGCTGAACTTTACCACATAGAATGTTAGGTGTTTTGTTTGGAAATCAGATGAAGTGAGGTCAACTCTGGTTCCTGATGCTCTGTTGGAATGATGAACACCATATCATGCTTTATGCTCACCAGGGAAAGCTGGTCTGAGCAGCACAAGGAGAAATCTCTACTGTCTTTCTAAATAATCTACAGGCTGCCTTCATTTTTGCTATTAAAAATCCATCTCTATGCTTATTGCATTTTCAGTGGGGTTTTTTTGCAAAGAAAGAAATAAAAAGTAGACAAAGCTTTATTATGGCACGGAAGTCATGCCTCACTGGCAGTTAAGGATAGCGAGCTAGTTAAAAATGAATTTTACCCTACAATTTCATTTCATTGAGCTGAGATTTTTGCCAGTCAAAACTTTATTTTTGGTTACCCCATTGGGTAACCCATTACCACATTGGATAAAATACTAGTTTGCTCAGTATTAGGTTAAAACATTTAGGAATGGTTTTGTTATTAACATGACCTGCAATGCAGGGTTTCATATTTGACATAGAATAAACTTTCTCTTCTCTTTTTATCTAGACTCTCTCCTGACAATGTGAAATATCACAGAAAGATAGTTTTTTGATACCGATTATTCAGACAACACCCCGTCTCCCCCTTTTATTGTAAATTACAGGGTTTCTCTGTTCAAAGCTTACACTACAGATTTTCTGACATTCCTCTGTGCAAGAGTTATGCCAACATTACTCCTCTAGCTATCGTGCCATCACTCAGGCTATAAAATAACTAACCAAGATGAACCATTTTGGCACTTACTTTCTTGTCTGTAATGAATTTTGCTCAAAAATAAAATCAACTGGTTTTCAACAACAAAAAACCCAATCCTACCCACAAACATAACCAACAAAACCCTAAAATCCCCACCTGCAGCAGTAAAAAGTAGGCTCCCTCCCAGAACTAAAGTTAGATGGGAGACTTGAAGGCTGATGCAGTATAAGCCAATTTGCAGGCATGATTTTGGTCATTCAGGGCTGCACACACACTTTTAAAGGTAAGACTGGATTCACAGTTGCTTTGAATTCCTTTGGCTTTTATGGGATTAAATTGAACATAGGTCTCTATAGAAATATTTCCCCCATTTACCTGAATACTCTCAGGTAAATACACAGTCCATATATACTCTATTATTAGAGAAAACAGTTTCATGGACTTAAGTACAATCTGTTATTTTGCATTCCATTTTTTTTTTTATATTTAAAAAATATTTTAAAAATATTCTCAGGCTTAGTAGATGCTTTCAAATCTGAAAGCATTGATATCTCAGTGAGGTGGAAGGATGTTACTAGAGAAAAGGATGAGAAGTGCTTAACTTAGCTTTCAAAATCAGGCTCCCACCACTGTTACTTAAGCTATTTTTTTCTGTGTGTTTAATGTTAGACAAAACCAACTTCTTACTAAAATAGACTGTGCTTGTTCAAGTGTCCCCTGATACACTGAAAGCAGCTTCCTCTCAATTTGGGAAAGCCAAGACTACACTTATCAGAAAAGAGGAAGATAGTGTGTTTTCCTGTTGTGTTGTGGGTTGGTTCTTTCTTTCTTTCTTTTTTTTTTTTTTAATTATTACTATATTTTTTTCTTTATATAGATAGCTTGCTGTAAACAAGAGGTACCTGTAATGCCTCTGGTCTGGGAGCAGGTATTTACAGCACAGAAAAGATTTGTTCAAACTTAACAAGATGCACAATAGTTTTAAGACTTTGAAATGAACTCAGCAGATGAGTTTTATTTCATGTAACCAGAAGAAATGTCTCCCATGCAAACCACTGTCCTGATACTTCAGAGAAACAGGAAGCAATTTTCACAGCTCATTCACGCAACCAATGAAATGTGAAATAGGTTCCATGGTTAGGTGAGAATCCTGGATGTTCTCTCTATCTCTGGGTAAGGCAATCTTATTCCCAGGGCATTAGGGTAAGGAGATAAACACAGAGCAAAAAATATTTATTAAGACCAATGTTACTGTCTGAATAATAGAGTGAAAATGAAGGACTACCTGATGCTTTATATTCTTATTTACACCCAAGAGGTGCTACTGAACATCTGTATTGCTGAGCAGAAAAAAAGAACTGCTTTGTTTCATCTAGACTCCACGCAAGCAGCTTGAGGAAAATCAGTCGATATGGATCTAGAGAAACAGATAACAGTTCTCGCCTTCCATATAGGGTGGCTGTCAGAAAACTACAAATCTTCATGTAAAAGCAGAGATTGTTGTTAATGTTTCCACACCATATAAATAAGGTTCTGAGGTGGAAAAATACATCTCTCCTCATCAGAATTTCATTGACTTAAATGAGGCAATCGGAACCATGCAAATGCATAGAACAGAGGATGAAAGCTAATTAAATTTTTAAAATAGTGTTGTGTCGTGTCCCCATGTCTTCCTACCCCGTCCCCCCCTCCCTCCAGCCATTATAGTCAATTTGATTGACACTTAATAGTTAAGCCAGTCCATTTGTTTCTTAAGAGTGAAGTTCCCACAGCAAAAAAAATAGAACACAATAGTCTGTGCTGGAGTCTTGTGGGCAAGTGCAGCGAGCATGGAGAAGCTCTGATGAGTCTATTGAAAAAGCAGCTGTTTCTGCCTTCACTTCTGACCTGGTAGTGCACTCCAGTATAGCTGTGTTCAAAACCCTTTCACTCTTTACTCAGTGCTGCTTGCCATTCAGCGGGACAGAAGCAAGATCTTTACATTGGTTTTAAACTACTTCAAGAAGCAGATGCAGCAATTACCTTTAAAAGCAATAGCTAGATGGACCCTGAATGGTGGCCTGTTTTTATTATTGCTGTCTGTCCAGGGAGCACTTTTATTGCCAGCAATCAATGTTAGATCTTCAATAGCAGTTGATCATTTTTGCTTCAGGCTTTTGTGTGTCCATATGGCTGTGTGTGGGGAATGCAAAGAAGAACAAATTTTACTACAGGATTAGCAGTTCTTGTTTTGCCTTTTAATTTTACATTATGGTCCATTGTGTGCGTACCACAAAATGAGGAAGCGATGTGATTAAACCATAAATGATAGCCAAACTGAAGGAATGCCTCAATCAAATACTACATCTCTGGGCTTGAAGTTATTAACATGGTAATTATAGAAGGTCTATAGAATTGCTGACACAGATGGCTTGGGAAATAATGTATACTTACCAAAGTATAAAACGTTCCCAAAGAGTTACTCTAAGGGTGGTGCAGATTTCATCACTTGTTAAATTTGTAATAGACAGTTGGTAGAGCTCAAAATGATAGGGTTAGAAAAGTAGGACAGGTATTAATAAGTGTACAACCTCTTTCCTGTGGCAATGTAACTATTACAGGCTTTTTGGTTGTCAAGCATTTGCTGAAGATGTAGCATACTCATCTTAAGTGACGATTTCTTTTCAAAGACTGCATGGATAAAAAATTGCCATGCTCATGACCCATAGCTTCTCAGATTCAAGTGTTTTGACTGTTTGTTAGTTTTGCAAATGGCAGTGAGCAACTAAGTACTGAAAGATTCAGGACTACTGGCATTAAATACAGAATAATTTCTGTGATAATTGAGATCCATGTAATTTCACTAATTTGAGATCTCTCAGATATATCAAAGACTAGATGTGCTGTACTATAATTATCTGTGCCAATACTCATTGGTAAGATATATATCTTTTTTTCTTTTAATAGACAAGTTTTCTTTTAATATGCAAGTCTAGTTTAGGTTTTGTAGAATCTATATGTAAAAGGCAGGGGTTTTTGTCTTGGGTATTATCTTGGTTTATCTGCTAAAATATTTTGAGAGGTGTACTTCTAATCAAAGCCCAAATCTCTTTTTTACTCATCTGAAATTCCAGAAACAAATTAAAAACCCAAACCCACCACCCAAACGGGACTTTTATTCAGTTCCTGATGTCACAAAATGCAACTCACAAAACACCTACTCAAAAGAACTGAACATCATCCCAATTTTATTACTTTCCTTGTTTTATTCTCACCTGCAGTCTAAAAAAGAAAAAGGAAAAGAAAAGAAAAATTATGTATGCAGATGAGTAAACAAGTGGATATTAATAATGTCCTCTTTATCAGTGTTGAAACAATAATGAAAAGTGATCATTTGTGGAAACACATTACATTGCAGATCATCAAACTGACCAAAGGCATATCATTATCTAGAGTTACCCGTGACTTTGGAAGAAGTCTAGCTATAACCAGGAAAACATCTTTTGCTTTCAGGAAATCACAGTTTTGAGAATGAACTATTCAGCGAATAATTTAATGAGGAACAGATGGGATCGCTAAGTTGTATACCACAGCTTTATATATACTACCCAAATTACAAATAACTTTCCTCCTTCAGAACTGCTACTCCTTGCATTGAAATCTTCAGATCACCCCAGTCTGGTGAAATTGTGGCTTAAGAAGTTGCCAGGAGCAAGCTGTGAAGATTCAGAGGTTGCAAAACTGTTGGAGGAAAAGAAACTTGTGGGGTATACTTCTCCATGTAGAGACGTATTATACACCTGTGGCTGAGTAAAAGTATCACTGAAAGAATATGTGAAGAGAGAGGGAAAATTATCTGTGGTTTCAATAGCTTGGTGCTACGGTATTGCCTATAAGTTTTGAGGAGTTAGACTTTGAATTATTTTTCACCTGTAAGTTCCAGCCAGTTTCCAAGCTTTTGCATTCTTGAGGAACTGATGCTGAGCAGTAAGCTTTCCTTAGTTTATTTGGTGTGTTGGGAAACTTATTTATTGTGTAGTGAAAGACTGGGCTCAGACTAAACAACTGCTTGTGAAGGAGAGGAGCTTGGAAGTAGATTATCTATAATAAAGAAGAAGAAATTATTAAGACCATAACTTTTAGTGTTTTGAAAATCAGGGTCCTAGATATGAGTGAGAACCCATTGTTTTTAATGAAACTGTTTTGTTTAACCAGCTAGAGGTCTGGTCTGTGATTTTTTTGCACTGCAGTAATGTCTGTCGGCTCGAGTGAGTGCCAGTTGTGTGAGAACAGCTCAAAACAATTGGTTATATAATGCCCCCATCTTAAAAATATGCACATGTAGATAAGGAAGAAGGATTTAAAAAAATACAAAACCCAAGCATCTGGATTTTACACCCACTAAAGTACAAGTTGTGGCTTTGCTACAAAAATGAAGTTCCCATCATAAAAAAGTAATTTCAGAAACTAATAAATCAGATTTTTTTTTTTTAAGGTTGCTCTCAATGGCATATTAATTTCTCTGTAACATGCAGCTCCACTTCTTTCCTCTCAGAAAATGCATTGGCAAGACGACCTGTTCCTCTCCTGTGGAGTTTGACTGACAGGGAGCTGCCAAGGAGGGAAAATGATTTTCAAAGTCTGACCTGCGAAAAAACATTTCTTGAGCTCTCACTAGACTTTTGTTGCTTCAGGTGTTACAGGAAAAACAAATCAACTCAACTGCTCTGGTTCTTAATAAGAGTATTATTAAGATCCCCAACCATAGCTGATACTGCTCTTCCAAACAGACCGAGGAACTCCATTCATTTATTGATGCACTCTCCGTGAAGGGATTATGTTTCACTTTGTTTGAAGGACCTGAGAGCCCTTATTATTTTTGTTTGCAGAAACACTGTGGTGCACATGAAAGAGACACAGAGGAAAAAAAAAACCCACCTTTTTTTTTGGTGGGGGTAGAATGGCTGGCCGTTGATTGCCTCTTTTTTTTTCCCCTTTTCCATTTGAAAAAGCTTCTTGGATGATTGATTTCTGATTTAGATTACCACATCCTCCCCGTTGTTCCCTGTTCTGTTTACTGAAATTTTCTAGCTGCCTTGTTCAGCTGACATTCAGGATATTGATAAGGTTAAAGATAATGACTGAGTTGCTTTAGCAGCAAGGTAGAACTCTGAGTCTAGCTTATTTTGATAAAGTCTTTTCTTACCGCCATCCAGTAAAGACAAAGATTTACCTAGGATTATAAAAAAGAAAAACAAACACAAAAGCAAAGAAAAGAGACCCTTTCTCTTTTAGATTCCCTTTCCCTGTAGCTGTCATAAGTCCTTGTACAACAATCCTCTTATTATGGGAAGCAAATGTGGCGCTTTGTGGGAAGAGCGGGTGTTTTGACGAGGTATCCCATGCAAGGGGCAGAAAACCCACAAGCCAGGCATCATGCTTGTCCCTGCAAGCAAATATGCAGCTCCTGGGGAGCCGCAAGTATGGACAGCAACTGTACCCAGGCCGCTCAGCTCAGCGAACGGGGCTTGGGTACGTGACTTTCTCTGTATCCAAATACCGTGTGAAATTTGTGGTTGAGGGGTGAGGAAAGGGAGTTCATAGGATCTGAGAGACCACTACAGGTTTGGCCTACCATGCTTTCAGCAAACCTGGTTGTGTTACTAAGCCTGAAAAATTGTCCGTTCCATACCTCTGTGAGGCACCATGTTTCTTCACCCCATTTTGAAAGTAACTGAATGGAGTGTTTATGACCTAATCCCTTTCTCTGCACTTAAGGCTTGAAAAATCCAAATTGGGGCCTCCATTTTTGGGAGATTTTCAGAAAACTCTTATAATTAGGAGAATGTTTTTCAGGCTAGTGCTGCTGGAGAACAGTAGTTTGACTTCTCTTTCTTATACCTAGTTTAAATTGTAATTGCTCTTGTGCTTTCACTTCTCCTGCCTTCTTTCTCAGCATGAGTCAGCCCTGGACAAACAGTTAATGACAGCTGAGCAGGATTTAATGTGACTGGAGAACGGCATGTGTAGCACAAGAAATTACAGCCTTTGCACTGTTCCACCTCTCTGTCTGGCATAAAGGGGGATTTACATTTTTGGCTGCACGCCAGCAAACACTACAGGCAGCTGACAGTTGGGGAAGGCCAGGATGCTCCTGCATCCAGGTAATATGTCCTCTTCAAATGCACCCAACTAGCAACATCCAGCTCTGGATACCTCTGTGGATACTTCTGTGCTTATTTTGTTTATGGTGTAATTTACCTCTGCATGCAAGGCAATCTGCAACTATGTTGCAGATTGAACCAGTAAAGCGTATTTTTAAACTTTGATAAGTAAAGGAAATAGTAATTTTATCAGTTATACTGGATCCCCCAAAAAAGTGAGGTGGCAAAATTGGAAGTCTTTGCCATATATCTCTAGTGACAAATAAAACCAGAGAGAAATAAATCTTCTTTCCAAGGAGATTGTGGCAACTTGACACAACTTTTAAGATTTCAGTGAAAAATAAAAACACCTTTGTTTTTTCTGTATGCCACTTTATTAATAGTGCAAAATGTAAGCTATTAAACTATTGCTCAGCTTACTAATACACTGGGCCTAATTTTTAATTTATTTATAGTACCTTTTTACGGACAGAGTTTCAGAGGTTTTGATAAGTTTCTTTTGGATTTACAGAGTGCAATACAGTATAGAGTCATGACTTTTACTGTAAAGAGTATATTTGCATTTAAAGGAAGTCTTTACAGACAGCTATTAAGCAAAAGGTTATAGAGGAAAAAATACAGTGAGTGTTGCTTAAGCTATTATAGGACCACAGCAAAGTGGAAGAGGAAAGATATTTTTAGGCTCTGAACTGCTGGCTTTCTTCCTGTGTCATGATTCCTGCTGCTCAGACCTGATGTTTTAGACTGACAAAGAGTTTTGATTTTTTTTTCACTCCCATTTTTAAAGTTTTCTGCAAGATAAGGTCAACTTATTCCTGCAGTTATGTATTTTGTTAGCAGTGTAGAAGAAAAACAATAAGATATGGAAGCATTATAACCTAGGTGAGATTTTTGAAGATTCTTACAACTATGAAAAGGGGTAAATTGTTGTGTTTGCTGCTTCATACTTGGTGCAACTGTAAATTCAAATGTGTGATGGCACACCTAGTTTGGAAAAAAGTGGAGGCAGATTTGGTGTCTCTAAAAGATAATAATACAAAATAAATAATGTTAATAAATAGTTTCTGCATTTCAGATTAAGTTCTGCAGTGCTGAGTTTCCCTAGTAATATGTTAAAAGTTTCCAAATTCTTATTGAGTTCCAATGGAATTCAAAGCACCTAAGAAAGCTCAGGCCCTTATATCTTTAAGAATTGTTGTAGAATAATACTGATTCAGAAGTGCTAACATTTTGCTCCAGGTCTTTATTCTTGATGACAGCAAAAGTGTCAGGGAGACCTGGGGAAATTTGCAGGGGGAAAAAAAAAAAGATTAAAAAAATTACACATATATATGTTTGTGTATATATATATATATATATATATGGAGTAGGGTATGTTTTTTATTTGAACATTATAATGAAAAATATCAACTTTCTCAGCTAGATGTATGGATCAATCTCCTCTTCAAAGCAGTGAAAACCATCTCTCATATCAACAGTATGAGGCTAATGTACACCAGCTGAGAATCTCTTCTGAAATAAAAAAAAAGTCAAAATTGAGTTTCCCACAGAACAATGTTTAATAACCTGTTGTTTAAAGAGAAAACCCTTTGTTTGAATCATATTCTGACTTTTGATAGATAATATGCTCTGCAAATTAACTTCCATATTGATAAGCGCTTAAAAGAAGGTTCTGATTACTTGAACAGGAATGAATTATTTTTTGATCTATCTCTCTCTTTTTTCAAGTTCAGTTGTGTTCAGACTTTGTTTTTCAGACCTAATTAATTTGGTTTGGTTGGTATACCATACAGCAGAATTTAATATAAGTATAATTAAAGGAAAACAATTTAATTTTGGACTCGTTAATTATGAACATTTTGCCATCTAAAGGTTCCAACTGGTGCACTTATCCATGGTTTTATGTTCAGCCACTATTGATAATTCATTACATTAAGCTTAACTTCCATGGATTTGGTTTAGACTTTTTTTTTCCCATTAGGTCTTAGCAGAAAGAAAGAATTCCACATGAACATACAAAATAGAAAGAGGAGAAGCCCTATAAATTATGACCACATTATAATAAATACCTAAATTGGTCTATTGAAAAAAGGGTCTGTAATTTCTCACATAGTCTGAGAGGATATTCTGAATAAATAAATATTTAATAGCTAGATCACAGGAGTGTTGGAGATGACATTGCGAGGAAGTAGTCTGTCTCAGCAGCAAATGGATCTCAGTCTTGAATGTGCTGGTGAGGGGATAAATGGCACATTGCCTTCAGTGGCTACAAACTGCTTTCATGGCTGTCATTTATTTTCTTTAGAAATAGTGTTAGCGGATTAAAGCCCTAGTGCCATCATTTCTTCATACAGAGAATTTTATTTATTAGTAAGATGTTGTTTGATAAGCACGTGTAATGTTTTATGTGTTTCACCTCAGATTCACTAAAACATTTAGTTAGCCCACTGACTTTGAGAGCCACTGAGTACCTTAAAGACCAGAACAGTCCAAAAGACAGCTCTTTTAATGAAAAAACCACTATCGTTATCCACATAATATTCTCAAACTAATTATTATTTGTAGCATTTTTATTAAAAAAATAAACAAACCTACATCTGCTCTTTTCTATGAAAATCCTGTGATATGGCACAGTTCTCAATGATACTATTTGTCTTAGATGGGCACTCAGAATTATTTGTGTCTCCTGCAGGTGGTTGGTCCCCTTGGGAAGAAAGTCCCATAACTTTCCACACTGGAAAAGAATAACTCAAACACCCCACCTCTCATAATTCTTGTTAAAGACCAGGCTGGATTTTAGCAGCAAAGTCGGTGGCTAGTACTGGTTCAGTGGTGGAGCATAAAGGTGGCAACACAGAGGAGATTCCTGTCTATATGTCAAAGCAGGGCTGCAAAAGGAAAACAGTCGTCTTCCTTTCATGTGGCAAGTGGTTTATAAATCAGTGAAAGGGGGCTGCGGCCATTGTTTTTTCACCCTCTTTGCTGCAATGCTTTTTCTTAGCTGCACTTAGGAAAACCAGTCTGTGGGCTCCCTAAATTAGATGAAAGAAGGTAGTCTGACCCCGTGCACAGAGAATGTGATAGCACAGCATAAACCAACGGCCAAGTAATGGAGAAGACTTAGGAAAAAAAAATCCCCTTACATTTTGCATTTACCATCAGTGAAGTGCACAGCCAGAGACTGAGAGCTGGGTTAGGTGGACCACTGATTTGATCCAGAAACTTCCAAATAACTAGTAACCTGTTGATCGTCTGGCATAAAAACTGCATGTCCTTTCAAATGTCTTCAATTATGAAGACTTTCAATAAGATTGATAACTAGCATGAGTCATAACAAAGTAACAAACTGTGTGTCTGAAAAATATTTTCCAAATATATATCTTGTGGCAACTGTTGTACAGACATCTGATGAATATTTCCGTGGGGATGAGAACACTTGCAAGCACAGGAAAAAATCTTAAGAGGCAGAACATGGGAGAATTTGGATGGTTTTGGTTAGGAACTCAGATGGACCCAGGTTACCTGGAACCTACTGCTGGGGGCATTTTATTGCTAAAAAGCAATTTAAAAGAATTGGACTAAGCTTGTGTGTGGCAAAATAGCAAAAATCTGTAGAGCTTTGCAAAATTTAAGGAATTCCTCACTAAATTATGGAAAAAAAAAAAAAAATTCCTAAAATTTTTTTCAATCCTAACCACTTCATGCCTGCGTTCTTCACTCCAGCCTTTCAGGGAGGCTAGATGGTGCAACAGAAGATGTGACAATTACAATTCCTACGTTTAAGGGACACTTTTGACTCATAGTGCTCATTATATTTCTGGTTTTTTTTCCTGGTATAGTTGCCCAGAGGAGAAGCAGTAATCTGCTTGTTTTGTGACAACTACGGTCCAAACATTGCAGTGAAGCATTTGATCACCATTTGTGTGCTCACAGAAAGAAGAGTTCCCATGTGATGGATCTGAACGAACAGCCTACCCCTTCCCAGCTGTATCTTTGATGGGAGGTAGTAAGTGCTACAGAGTGTGGCTTTGCTGGCCAACACGGGCACAAATAACACAAGCAGCCCCTTAGCCACCCACCCAGCCATTTTAAATGTCCTCTGTTGGAAACTATCTGATGAAAGAATTTCTGTAGGAAAAACTGTCAATAGATGAATTTGATTCCTTTTAAAGGAGTATATAAAAGAAATCTACTCTTGGCCAAATGCAAGAAAAAAATTGACTTCTCTCTTGAAGGGTTTATCTATTCATTTGATTGTCTCTTCTAAGTGAGCTGTAATTAGAGCTAGTCCTCTTCTAACCCTTGTGCTAATGAGGCTTTGCTCACTTCTATTAGTGACAGTACATTGTATTTTAATAAGGATTCTCTGGCCTGGCACGGCAGGACCTGAAGATAAGGGGAAGGAGAGCAAAAGGAAATGTAAAGAAGTGGGGTCAGCAGGGGGTCCCCTTCTTGGCACTGGGCTCCACAGGAAGGCACTGCCTAACTTTGTCTGAGAACTGTCATTTGTATTAACTTCTAACCCATCACCTTCTCTGGTAGGCTAGCTTTACTCAATGAAGCGGGATAGATCCTTGGCTTGGCCTCTCTAGCCCCTATTTCAGCAAACTGAATACAACACAAAAAGTTCACAGGGGAAGCATTTGGGGAGATGGTGTTAAGGATAGGGTCACAAAGAGCTTTTAACTCATCTTAACATTACTGTCCTTTTCTATTTCAACTCTTATCTGTCCATCAAGGCTTTCTGTTTGTTCACTCATCCATTGCTAAAAATAAACCAATAACAAAAATGAAAAAAGCCTCCAAATGGAAATTATATGTGTTTTGAGATTTGTAACACTTTGGCCTGTACCTCCAAGCTTGTGTGTTTTCTCTCTGTATGTGTTTTTCCCTGCTGATTGATTCCTGGTTGGATCAGAATTCTTTGGCTGATTCCACCTTCATGTACGCTGATGTAAATTGGGCTAATTTTTTTGCCATTCAGTAAAGTTAGCAGGGAAAAGAGAATCAAGCCTTTTGTATCTTTTGTGTAGCAGTCTTACATCCCAACCAGAAAAACCCTTTCTAACAAAGTCTTTGTAGAGGTACCAGAGGCTCTTAGAATGTGGCAGATAAACTGCTCCCTGTATGGCAGAAGGTAGAAAATCATTATTCTTTTTTGTTTAGTTCCTATCAATGACTTCCCAGAAGCCCTAAGCAAAATATATTTCTTACTGTTAGTACTTTCAGAGCCTACCTTGGGGACTTTCAGACCTCTGAGGACATCATTCTGCTGTGCCTCAAGTTCCAGAAGATAGTTTACATGTCAGTGAAGTGAACGCAATACTTCATAAAAAATGCTCAGTTTGCCATTCCACTTTTCCTTTAATGCATATCTGTAAATGCCTTTACCCAAATGTAAAGGATAGAGGAATCGAGCCAAATGTCCTCCATGAAATGCTGAGATGTGTATCAGATGTTATTTCCACCTTTAAATAATATGGTATGCTTGGATAGTGTCCTTTCTGCTGGGTCATACATGACTGGCCACCTTCCTGGAGGAGATACTGTTTGGCGACAAAGGAGTCAAACAGACAGCATGGCACCTGTTATTGTAGACAATTAGGATTTATAGAGATATGAGATACAAGTTTGTTTATGTTAGCCCAAACTCAAGTTCACACCCAGGTCATTAGTCGAAAGCAAGCTGGTTCTTAGTTAAGTTCTGCCCCTACCTTGTGGGGTTTGAAGATGGCTTCATCACAGGCCTCCAAGGTATCCCAGTAAGCTTTGTGATTTTTTCTATGAAATGAACCTGCTTTATCAGTCCTGATATTGGTTATGTCACCACAGAAACCTATGCTCTCTTTAGACCCTGGCTTTTTCCTGTCTGGATGATTTCCCTAGGCATGATTTCAGATGTCCAGAACAAAGCTCCTTGAGTCACCAAGTAATTGGGTCGTCTTTCTACATATCACCTGTCTGCCATATCAAAGGCTATTGCAAGACATGTTCCTTAAGATCATGAATGTTCTTAATCCTATATGCTTTTCTTTCCTCAGCTGACTAGCAGGCAATTCATGGCCTCCACCACCACCTAGTCCAACTCTTCATTGTTGTACCAGGACACTATCCTTCCCTGGATACCAGCATGAATATTTCAAGAGATGTAGAAGTTTCAATGTTGGTGTCTGTGTGGAGCATGAGAAAAGCTAGACAATATTAGGCTAGAAGATCTCCAGAGCTACAAAATGTGTCTTTTACTGGAAAATCAGAACAGATTCAATGCATGTACATGTTCTGGGTCTTTTGAACTTTTGCTGTTGTCTGTAGCTAGCTCACACAGTCTTCTTTTCCTTGGCTCTCCTAGTGACCTGCTGTGCCAGCTACCTCAAACTGGCACTGTGTATTCTATGGCTGGACGGTGACCATGGTGCAGGTTCTTAATTCCCTTAATGGAAGTACGTAACGGAACTGATGCTGGTTCAAATAGCTTCCCTGTTGCTTCCACCTCACGAATTCTCTTCCACATCTTTCTCCATCTCTATTCCGCTAGACACCACTAAGTCTATCCTGAAAGACAACCCACCACATCTCTTGTCATACCATGTCCATTTTTCTTATATGAAGTCCAGGTTCCATCAGGAAGTGTTTGCAAGGGATACTGAGCAGACGGCAATGTCATGAAGTAAATTTGGAGAAGAAGAGAGTGAAAAAGAGAGAAAATGAGGTAACGTATTGTACAAGAAAGTTTATTTTACCCATGGTTGTTATAAAAGTAATCCCTTTTATGTGTCTTGCATGTAAACAAAATGTGGTGGGTTTTTTTGGATGTTGTGTATCTGTCTTTCAGTCCATTGTGCTATTGTAGCTACTGTATCTAGGACTCTTTGTCTTACAGCTGAGGAATAGATAGGTTTCCAAAATTATTTATTATTATTGGTCTAATAGCAGAACAAGATTTAACCTTGTTTAATTTTTTAGTGGAATTATGTGGCTGAGTTGGTCGCATAGGTATCTTTCAAGGAAACAGGGATAAGTAAGCACCTTAGAATGGGGACAGAATTAGATATCTGAGCACAGAGCTAAATGAAGGACATGATTAACACACTGAAGCAATTGTTCTGACCACTTACTGATTCGCAAAGTAATTCTGTACATATTTTTGCTTCAGTCACATGCAAGACTTGAAAACTGCTGCAATTGAAGATGCAATGACACCTTAATTTTTGGTCATAACTTGTGTAGATAAACAAGTTAAAAAGCAAGGAAAGAATTTTTTTCTTGGTTTTATCAACTGATCTTCCCAACAGGCTAGAAATAGGTTCCTACCGCTGTCCTCCCACTCCTGTTCCACTGGGCTCTTGAGGTATGACTTACTGCTGGAGCTGGATACCCAAGACATACCAGCCTTTTGGTTCTTTGCTACCTGCCTTTGACCATGACTTTTTGCACTGGATTGATATAGTTCATCTTACTACTTCTGTGTTCAAAGATTCTATCAATGTTAAAGTCCATGCCTGGCGTCACTTTTACTGATGGGTTGAAAGCACAGTGCAGACAATTTAGGGAATTTCATTAACTATGAGAAACAGTGTAGTCATAATCAGGCTATAGTCCTCACCATCTGACCTGGCCCCAAATAAGAGGAATCATGAGCTGAGGAGATGAAGACTGTCTGTAACATCAGTATAGAGGTGTTCCTTTTCTCTTTCTGTATAAGGATGCTCCTGCCAGTGAGTGCCACACAATTCCATCAAGAGTGGTGTAAACTACATCTCTTTGTTGAAAAAAGATTTCTGATTTTCCACAAGTGAAACTACTCCAACCACTTATGTGGAAACAAGGCCAAGCCTGCTGTTTCTGTCTTTACTTTTCAGCACATCAATGCTGGTCTTGTCCTTGGATTTTCAGTTCCTTGAAAAAAGTTGGGTTTATGTCGCAGAAGGCAAAATCATGCCTGGTAATTACCTAATATACTTTGACACTTGTGTACTCGAAAAAAGATGCCAAAAGATAGAATTGTTTATATGTGAGACAGCTACAGCCCAAATTGGGAAGGATGTATTAATCAAATATGTATATTTAATTAAAGAATAATCAACCACTTGCCCTTGTGAAGTCCTTTACAGTTTTCTAGATTTCTTACAAAATGAGAGATTTTAGTCTCCAGAACTCACGTTTTATGAGTCAGTGAAATCCTAGTTCTTTATTTGTTCTAGTTAGGTACAGGTTAAAAACTATTTTTGGAAAATAATATTCTGATTAATATTTGATTGCAGAAGTACAAAAATATGATACATCCAGAAGTCTATTAACTTTTAGATCAATATGTCTTTAAGACTTTTTCTCAATTAAAGTCTCACAGCTGTAGTTTCATATTTCCATCTGTGTAACATTATATTAAAAAGTTACAACATATTAACATTTTAATTATTAATGTGATAAAAAAATACCATGTGACTGTATTTCTTAATGTTTTTCTTATTCTTAATCAGTGAGGACATATGTTAATTCTGATGATTCTTCCTATACAACTGAGTTTAAAGTACTACATAAGAGTCTAATGACAAGATTGTGGGGAGATTTTAATTAAATATATTTTTAGTGTTTAACTTTCATTTTAAAATTTTTCTCCTCAGTAGCTAATATATTCTGCAATCTAATGTATTTGCTTATCACATTTTCATTGTGGAGAATCAATAAAACCTGAATCTGCTAAATGGATAATTATCAAGTAATGAAAATTTATTATTTTACGTTGTCTTCAGCTGTAGAAATAAACAAGATTACTGTTGTTTAATGCAAAATTTGACAAACAAACAGCAAAGCCTTTATCATCAAAAACCTCCTGCCCTTAGGTCAAAGTTGTGTGCTTTCTTAAGTATTTTTTTTGTAACACTTGTTCTTTTTCATAAAGAAGAAAGATGGTAACAATGAAGATCTTTGAAAAATCATTTATCAGACTACAAGTCCCCTGGTGCGTTGAACAAGGAAGAAATCATGGAGGTAACTTCTGCCCCAATGGATCCCAGATCCAAATCTTTGTAAACAGAGCCTTTCATTTAGTACAACTGGATCATAAAGTGACAAGGTTTCCCCTAGAATTTAGCCTAAAGCCTCTTCTGGTCAGATTAACTCTGTTGTATTCAGCTGCAGACTTGGATTAACCCCTAAGAATCTCTGTATTGTTTCTCTTCATTGCATATATCCCCATGTCTCCTATTATCTCCTCTTTACATCAGACAAAGTGATACAAAGTTTAATCCATGATAAGCTTTTT
>VZTU01030705.1:35561-81283 GCA_013400835.1 Zapornia atra
TTAGTTTTGTGTATCTGCTAAGACGACTTCTTTGACAGTTGTTTCCCCTTTTAATGCAAACAGCCCATCCAAATAGAAAACCTTGTCAATAGAATTTGCTAACCTGAAACACAGAGGAGAGAGTTAGCAAGAGAAGTCTTTTAGCAAGGACAAAGATGCCAGTGCTAAATCCATTGTCCCTTATTGTTTTCGCTGTTTGTGAGCAAATCCGAAAAGACATACATGCATAAGACCTATAGTTCTTGTGATAGACCTACTACTACTGGATTGTGCTTCTCAGTGAAAGAATACCCGATGTAAACTTTTCTCAATGTAAAAGTATCTCTCTCATAATGTTTTAAAGGCTTTTCTAAATCTTATCTTAAACACAGCTATGTCAGAAGTAGCCTGTGACAAATGACAGGAGGGACTAGGCACAAGCCCTGATGAAAGCAGTCATAAAAGTGGATGCTGGAGCAAGGAAGGGAAGGGCGTTACTTATATACCTACACAACCGTCTGATTACTAGGAAAAAAATGTAGAAATAATATAATATGGGTCACATTTTTGATTTGAATAATACAGCTCTGCTCGGTCAGTGGTGATTTATTTAACAAAGGATTTCCTCCAATATTGGTATTATAATATTATAGTGCAATATGACATATTAGCAAACCCAGCACTTTTTCAATAACTAGCTGTGATCCAACGAAGCTTCATTGGCCTCATCACATGAGTTTTACTGAGGTGTCTACAAAACAGCGTTCTCCATGGGGTAGGGTTAGGGCTAAACAGAGATAATCCTGTCAAGACTTTAAGAGGTTTTCAGAAACTCAAACCAGGGCACAGTACAGCAGATTATCCCCTGGCCTTTCACCTCCAAGGAAAGCAGACATGGTATTGAGAGATGAGACATAGCTTGTAAAAGGCATACCCTGGAAGTTTCTAAACTGAGTAGTATTAGCTCTGTTCCTGAAAATGTTTCCTGCCACCTTTGGATGGCACTGTTACACACCTGGCACAGACAGACTGGATTTACAGTCTTTCAAACGCTCTCTGTAACTTTGTAAGATTACTTGTAAGAAAGGATAACTTCTGAAAATTTCAAAATTATTTTTGTTTAATATTTTTGCTTTTAGGGTTTTTTTGTATTTTCATTTATAAAAAAAAAACAACCATTGTTGCTTTCAAGTTTGTTTTTGAGAAAATAAAATAAAATGCTTGGGAGTCTGATGTAGAGATTGTAATAGTAATTTTTTTCAAAACTCTGTTTTCAAGCCAAAGTATTTTGTCAGAAATTTTTAAATGATCAGTATATGAATAGACCTCAGAAAGAATATCTCTGGAGATCTAGCATAGGAAGATTCTTCCTAAGCCCAAAATGCAAGACTATGATGTCTCCTGTTCTTGTCATTTCAAGTTCTACATATTGTCATGATGTCCTTTCTACTATTTCTAAACCACTTACAAAACCTCTGGAAGTTAGTAAGTAGATGGCATAGATGTGTGAACGTACAACTTACAGAGAGGAGGGTAAAAGGGGAACAATATACATATTTTCTAGCGAACTTTTGAATTGTGTCTTGATTCATCCTCCAGCATAGGGCACTGTCTCAGCCAGTTCTGTTCAGGGACACCAGAAGACCATGGAGTCTTCCACAGGAGTTTAAATATGGAGAAGTCTATCAGTGAAGCATATTTCTGGCTGAGCTCTGGAAAGGTCATCTTTCTGAATGCTAAGTAAGGTAAACTGCACACATCCAGAAAACAGGATAGTGACAAGACGAAGTTGCTATTACTGACAGAGTTGTGAAGAAGAGAAAGACAAAGGTGGATCCACAGGGAGAAGCAAAATTGTACAGGCTTTTGGGAGTGCATTGTAACAGTGTTGGTCCGCTGCAATGGGTAGAAAATCATGTCACATTTCAAAGGAGATGGATGTGATGCTCAGCTGATAAAATGATCTCTGCATGGACTGGGTTGAGAAATACGTACCTTAGGGAGGTCATGGTACTGCAGATATCGAGGTGTGACATGATGGTGGCTTGGTCTGCAAATGGCAGGGCGGGAGGAAGGAAGCTTTATAGAGGTGCCGAGAAAGAGGATGGGTAGCTGGATTTGGATGCCACATGTAATCCTTTCAGGTATGACGTTCTCATAACAAAGTGTGAAAATCCGCTCTTTCCTTAAAAAGAATTTTTTTTGTTTGGTAACCTTTTCTCTTGTCTCTTTCATGTTAGCTACAAAGGAATTAAATAGCCATGCAAATTTATGAAGCTGCCTCAAAGGAATGTGTGTGCACTACAGTTTGTACCTCTGTACTGAAATTACAGTACTGCTGTTCTTCGCTTTTTTCCAACGGTTGTACTAATCAGCTTGATAATAGGGTTTTCCTGAACTGTGATGACAACAACAATGTGGCTGTGAAAAGTTATTCTGTTAAAAATTAATAAATTTATTACAAAACCCACCCATACATTAAACGCCGCAAAGACCCAACTCTATAGAAACTCTGTCTCAAGAAATTCCTAGCCCTTTGATTATTAGAAATTCAGATTAAATGCCAGGGTAAGAACTATACTATCCTAAATGCAGTATTATCTGCTGGCAGTCATCAGTGGAGAGAAAGTACTTACGTACAGTAACTAAATCATCAATATGATTCAGTTTGGTTTCTTTTGTTTTCTTACTCAAAACTGCAACATTAAATACATATTATAATCCATCCAACAACTGGTTTGATCACCTAAAGAAATATATGTATAGACTGAATTTATTTTGTGATGGGCCTGTGGTCTACAACCTCTTGCTCCTGTTACTGATCTATTTAATTGTAAAAGATCCCATGCAATTGTAAACTTAAAACTGATAATTTTATTAGTCAATTATTACATTAATTTTCCAATGTGTCCAACACTCTTGACCCGGTCTACTTTGGTTTTGAGGTATGTATAAGTTGCATTGCTTTTTCACAGTAGAGCTTTTTAAGATCTCAAGGTTCTGAAGGGACTTGTTTTGCTGAACCAGCAGCCAAGATGATCTTTGCAAGTCAAATTAAATTGTTATGATCAAGCATTTTGTTGGATTAGAAGCCAAAATGCAGCCATTTTACTGGATCAGTCTTCCAGTTAGCGTGGTATGTGTAGCAAAAAAGCTATTTGAAAGATATTATTATTCCAAAGCTTGTTACTCACATCACCAAATATCCGTATCTTCTGAATTTCAGTATTCTGAAACATACATCTGAAACAACATTCAGAAATGTTCCAAAGGGCTAAAAAGTAAGTTACCTAAAATCCAAGTGTCATATCTGTTGCTCAGAGACGAAGTATGAAAAAATGTAGGAAATGCACATTTGGCCTTCCAAGTGAATCTATGTTTCTGGAAGTTTCCTCTGGGATATTGAGAGTACTCTGTTCCCACTGAAATATCTGTTGGAGGAGGAATAACTTCAACAAAATATTGAATGAAATCCTATTTTAAACACATACCTCGTGAACGCCTTTGAAAATGTTTGAAAAACAACTGTTGTTACAGTACAAAATCATATAGAAATACAGATATTTTTTCTTGTTAATCTCATTAAAATACAAAACATATTGCTCATATACATGCAGTAGTTCACAATGAAAGTTCATTTATGACAAGATGTTTCTTTTAATGACATTTAAAATGATACAGTTTCTAGCTGGTATTCCTCTAAGTAGTTCAGGATTTGTCTATAAAGTGGAAGTTTGTCACAAAACTGATTGCTTTTTATTTCCTCAACTGTATACCTATGTGTGTATAGCTTTCTCTAGCCCTTTGTAAATTTCCTAATTAAATACATGTGAAAAGCAACAGAAACTATATCCTTGATCTTATCTATGATTCATCTTATCTCCCACACTCTTCCTTCTTCACCCAGAAAAGTGACTCCAGAAAAAAAACTACTGTTGTCTTTATATCATAACTAACTACACTCATAATCAGATGAAAAATAATCTTTCAGGAAGAAGCGTAGATGTTTCTACTCAAAAAAATAATTACTTTCATGACCTATAAAAGTCCGAAGAGCAGATTTCTCTTAGATTTCATAATTTAGTAGTTGACAGGTACTGGCAGGGAATTGTTCCTTGCACACATCTATCTTGCTGGATGCATTATATCCAGGCAGAACACATTAATCTGTAGCATGCATTTCTGATCTTTGCAATAGTTTCTGCTTTGTAGACTTAGAGTAAACATAAATAGCAGACCCTAAATAAACATGAAAGGCATCTTATTCAATCCAGTGATGGACATTAAAGGCACAAGAATTTGACATGTCTCATCCAATTGGTAACAAAAGAGAAATACCAGAGTCACTGAGGGAATAGAAAATTTGAATTATTTCAGTTTTACAAAAAGGCGTGCTACCTGTGCCAATCTCTGGATTGCTATTTCAAAATACTTAAAGCTCATCTACATTGAAAAAGTCTCGTAATGGATGAGAAAAAGACCCACTATTTTGGGTAGCAGAAATGATTCACACAGAGGAGATTACTCTTGATTGTGAAAATTATACAGCAACGTGTTCCTTGTCTGGAAATCAGTACAGAAGTGTGAAACTGTATGAACAGCAGAATATTGTACTATTGTTCCATATTGCAGTGAAATGGCTCATATACATGTGGGATTTTCAGAAGTGTTCACTGATGTTAAATCCATGTGTCTGTAGCTAGGTGGGTCCAGGGAAGGAGTGAGGAAATATCTATCTTTACATAAATCACACATAAATAAATTCTACGCATTAGTAAAGGTGTAAAACTGTAAATAGTCCTATGAAGTCATAGAAGTTATTGTCTGATAACATAAACAAGACACTGAGCTTTGATTTTACAGCTTTTTTGAGAAGAAATTGCTTTAATAGCAGGATGGCATATACTTGTTTTATACCAGAATTATTACTGAGAATAAAACTTTATACTGCTACAGCTAGAATTTTAAAACCCATAGGGTGATTATAATGTATATGTGCATTCTCATTTATTATCTTGCCCCTTCACCACATTAGTGAGGATTTATTTTGGAGTACAGGCTGGTTGGACCTGTGAATGGTCCAGAGCTAAACCAGGATTCAAAGGGAATTTAGCCTTGAAGAAGTCAAACTTGCATAGCACAGGCTGCTGTAGTCAGGCTAAAGATTTCTATACCAGTGTAGATTGCTGAAAGTGAAAAGAAGAAAATGCTTGTATAGGGAAATATTTCTCAAGATGTATTTCATATTGTCAAATCTTTTACCTAGGGTACCAATCCTCCACTTTTAGGATTTCTCTCATACTGAGTTTGGCCTTTGTTTCTCTTTTCTTTGCCCAGGGAATAAAATCTGCCTGCTCAAAGGGTGTGCTATTACACATCCTGCGTCCAGTCTACTTATCTCTCCCAACCCAGCCTTATTTTCATAACACACCTCAGCAGATTAGATTATTATGTAATTTTCTACTGCTCCATTCCTCTTTCTTTTGAAGTGATTTTCCCTAGGTGGAATCTTAGCAATGAATTCTTCTTTACTCCCTTTATTATATGACTGTTTCCTTGAGAGTGGCTCTTATCACCATATGCATCTGTCTCTGACCATATGCTACGGAGACAGTAGAGAGTGCTGATTGTATAGAAGGACAGGGGTGACTGGGAAAGTGAAGAAACCAAGTTTTAGCAGCAGGAACTGAAAGAATGGAAAGGGAAAGGAAGTCATTGGGAAAAAGCAAAATAAGAAAATATGGTGAATGTAAAATGGGAGAATGAAAAAAGCCCGTTTATCTCTGCCTGATCTCTTTCTAGCTCTATGCAAATCTCCCTTGAGCCTCTGGATAAAACCTGACAGATCTGTATATCTGCCAAAACAGATGGAAATTATCTGATGTAGAATTACAAAAAAAAAGAAAAAAAGTTTTTAAAAATGCAAGTAAAATGCAAAAATAAGTATAGAGATAAGCACAAATGCTACCAGTTTAGTCCCTGAGCCTGAAAAGCACTGTGCATTTGTCTATCTATGCACACCATGAATAAACCCTTTGACATTTATGAAACTAATAGCAAGCAGGCAGACCCCTTCTTTGCAGGGTCGTGGTCTTACATTGTAGACAGAACAGAGATCAATCTTGCAAAAGCATAAACTGGCAATTTTTTTATTATTGATGTTATCTTTTGGGATTTCAGTAAGGCTTTTGATTCTGTGCCTCACAGCATCTTGCTGGACAAAATGTCCAGCAAACAGCTAGACAAAACTATAATGCGTTGGATGGGCAACTGGCTGAAGGGTTGGGCCCAGAGGATGACAGTGAATGGGGTGACATCTGACTGGTGGACAGTCACTAGTGGGGTTCCACAGGGCTCCATGTTAGGTCCAGTTCTTTTTAATATTTTCATAAATGACCTGGACATAGGACTAGAAGATGTCTTAAGTAGGTTTGCAGTTGACACGAAATTGGGAGGAGCTGTTGACTCCATTTAGGGTGGAGAAGCCTAGCAGAGAGACTTGGACAGATTATAGAGGTAGGGAATCACCAGCAGCCTGAAATTTAACAAAGGCAAGTGCTAGATTCTCCACCTAAGAAGGGGCAACCCTGGCTACACATACAGACTAGAGGATCAGACGCTGAAGGCAAGTCATGCTGAGACACATTTGGGGATCTTAGTCAAAAGCAAGTTAAACATGAGCCAGCAGTGTGCACAGGCAGCCAGGAGGGCCAGCCATATCCTGGGGTGCATCCATCACGGCATGGTCAGCCAGCCCAAGGAGATGATTGTCCTGCTCTACATTGTGCTGGTGTGGCCTCACCTCAAGTACTGAGTGCATTTTTGGGCACCACAGTACAAGAAGGACACAAAAATACTGGAGAGTGTCCTGAGGGGGGCAAGGAGGATGGTGAAGGGTCTGGAGGGTAAGTCTTATGAGGACAGGGCAAAGTCCCTTGGTTTGTTCACCCGGGAGAAGAAGAGGCTGAGGGCAGACCTCATCACTGTCTATGGCTTCCTGACAAGGGGGAGCAAAGGGACAGGGGCCGATCTCCTCTCTTTGGTGACCAGTGATAGAACCGGAGAGAACAGTATGAAGCTGCGACAGGGGAAGTTTAGGCTGGATATTAAGAAGAGGTTCTTTACTGAGAGAGTGGTAGTGCACTGGAACAGGCTGGGAAGTGGTCACAGCCCTGAGCTTGGCTGAGCTCAAGAAGCGTCTGGATGATGCACTCAGTCCCATGCTCTGACTTGTCTGTCCCTGTGTGGATTCAGGAGTTGGATGTGATGATCTTTATGGGTTCCTTCCAACTCAGGATATTCTGTGATTCTGATTTGGACTGTATTCGCATTTCAGTGAAAATGAAACCAAACAAATGAAATTAAACCAACCAAAATATGATAGAAATTGAGCTTTGTTGCTTTTTTTAAAATTTAATTTTATTAATTATAACTTTTTTTTTTTTTTATAGCAGGATACTCATCTAGAAATCAAGTGCACAGACTCAGTGTATTTCAAAAGCATGATACTTTTTTCCATATGTAACAGCAATTCTACAGGTTGCTTACACAAATGTTATAAAGACAAATTGGCACTCATGCAGCATACTTCACTGTTGATGTTTAGGTTAGGGTGCTGGGATGCATACTCAACCCCTTTTCAAGTTGTTTACCCCTTCTCTGGATAAATGTTGTAATCACAAACTTATACTGAAGGCATGACAACCGTATGAACTTAACATTATATGACTGTGTATAAGCCCATAACTACATCATAAGGTCACTTTCTAGGTGCCTTTCTTTACATGCCTGATTTACAGAAGAGCTTAGGCATCTCTTTCACCAGGATGATTTGTTTCTGATCATATTTAGGAGCATTTGGAACTTTGTGACACAAAATTAAGTAGTAAATTTTAATTGTAACTGAGCATGTCAGGAGTGCATTTGGATAAAGGTGCTTGATTTTATGGACGTGGGAAGGTTTTAGATGGGCTCACTACTACCCTACATGTCATTGGGAATTTACCATGTCAGGTAGATGGGTAGGGACTCCTCCCTCCTAACAGCAGGTATATAGTTCTTGATATGATACATTTTTCCTTTTGAGGCTGGATTGTTAAAACACATTTGCATCAGGAAGGAGTAGGTTGCTGTGGCCATCAACAATGTCTGGGCAAGTGTTGTGGAGAGAGGTAATACTTTGTATTAAATAAAATGGTGCGATTCAAAAAATTAGGCAAGCTTTCATACAAAACCCCTCCTTCAGGTCTAAATAAACTTTAAAACAAATTACATAGCTGAGTACAAAATTTTATTCACCATATTGCCCTTGCAAGTTTAGCGCATTTATTGTATTTACAGTACCTGGAATTAACTCCACTCTTATACTTTGTCCTGCCTGAAGGGACAAAAATATGACAAATTCTGGTCAGTTTTATTCACTGAAATATTAGCTAAATCAGAGAAAATGCAGCAACATGGTTAGTAATGTCAAGCAAAAGAGCTGCTCCTCTTTATATCCATTATTAGTGGAGATAATTTGAGGGTAAAGTGCTAGCTATCCTAAAGTGAGTACTTATTAAGTTGTGGCTCAGCAAAGCACTAATAACATATGCAAGCTTGCTAAATACTACCTTGGCTGTAACATCCATTTCCTCTGGGATTTAAACAGGAGATTGTACAGGCATGAGTCTAGCAATATTCTGCAATGTTCAAATTTCTTAGATATGTTTGGGTGGCTTAATTTAACCATACTGTTCATTAATGCTGATGATTTTAGATTATTAGTTGTCTTGCATAACCATACTGTAATACCTAAACAATAGAATCAGGTAGAAATGGACGCAGTTATTGCATTCCTTCAGAGATCCCAAGAGCTTTTCACATGTATTTCCATTTGTCATAGGTGAGTCTATTCTATTTTGAAATATATTTTTATGTACTGATTTTGAAAAGTCATTGAGTTCCTTTGGCCAGCAAAAGTGAAAATTAGATTAAGAAGAGTTATGAATGTATTTTTCATTTAAGGTAACTCCATATAATAAATAAGAAATCCACAGTTTTTTTCATAAATCCCAATGTTTCTGTTGAGATTTTTTTCTTTACTCAGTACTGTATTGAAAGAGATGAAAAATGGGCCTCTCTGTTCATAAAAACTTACCTAAATTATATATTCTTAGGCTATATTTAATGTATTCTTATAAAAGAATAACTACTCTCAAATTCTTTAACTAAACTTAACTGATCCTTCAGGGACATCAAAGCTGTCATGCAAGCTTCCACAGAAAGAGGCAAGTCCATCCCTACAGAAAGCTGCAAATCCTGGTTGGATATAGCCCTTCCACCATAAGGACAGGGGACCTGTTTTTCTCATTAGAGGACTGTAATAAATCATGTGACTTTTACAGGTGTTGAATATATGAACCCCCCCCACTGAGTTCAATGTCTCAATCTCTTCAAGAGCACAACCTAAAGCCTGTAGAAGTCAGAGTATTCCATTAATCTGAGAAAGACTTGCCTTGTCCTTTATTAGCCCAAATACATCCATTCACAACTGAGTATTGTAGCCTGGAAATATGCTCTTTTTGCATTAACAAATTTAAGCAACAGTTTAAAAAGAGGATCAAGATGCATTTTTAAAATTTCTTTCCCTTTTGAATGCAGCAGAAACCTTGAATCTCTGCTAGCCTACTGAGTGAATTATCTGGTTCTTTATATTTTGACCATAACTTTTTCATTTTTACTTTTTTCCTTCCTAGGACTTCTATTATTTATTTTGCAGATTAATATTATTTCCTCCTCTCATGCCCATCTGTCCCCCCATCTGCTTATTTTAGCTGCATTTACTATCATCCCGCTGGCTCCTGAGTATCCTCACCACACCCCAGGCATGTATCCTTCAACAAGATTTATAAAGTGAATCATTTTGAATACCTTCAAAATAGTGGTATAAGAAAATTGGATTCCTACCTTTTGGTGAGTAATACAAAATTATTTATAAGGTTTAAAATGAACACAGTTGCCCTAAGAGATGCTTTAGGATTTGGGTGGGATTTCAAAAGATAATACCAAAAGTACGGTTCTGGTGGTTTAACCCAGCAGGCAGCTAAAATAACCACAAAGCCATTTGCTCACTGTCCCCTCCACCACAGTGGGATATTTGGGACGAATTTGAAAAAAAAACCACCTCAAAACCCTCAAGGTTTGAGATAAACACAGTTTAGTCGAACAGAAAAGGAAAATTATTATAATGATAACAGTGTACAAAACAAATGATAGCATAATTGCTCACCTCTCAGAACCAATGCTCAGCTAGTTTCTGAGCCAAAGCATCTCCCAGCCAACCTCCAGTTATATACTGAGCATGACATCATACACTAGGGAATATCCTATTGGCCAGATTGGGTCCTGGCTGTGTCCCCTCCCAGCTTCTTGGGCCTTCCCCCTGACTTCTCGTTAGCAGGGTAGTGTGAGAAGTCGAAAAGTCATTGACTGAGTGTAAAACACTACAACTACGCAGCAACAACTAAAAACGTCAGTGTGTTATCAACATTATTTTCGTACTAAATGGAAAATGCAGCACTACACCAGCTACTGGAAAGAAAATTATCCCAGCTGAAACCAGGACAACAGTTCGTATCTAGAAGCTTAAGTACCAACCAAAGCTCTTGTAATTGGAGTGCACAGGGTGTTCTCCTTGGACAGACGAAAGAAGGGGAGACTACACATCTGGGCCAGATCAGCCTGGGGATTTCACACCACATACCTTTTCTGTCTGAAAGGGTACCCAGAAGCTGGCCATCATCCACAGAGTAAGTGGGATTACATGTAGAAGTGTGGCAACATTCTACGTAGCCCTTGTTAATAGAGCCCGTAGGTAGATCATCAGGGGAGAATCTGAAGAACATTTTCCCACTGTACGATCTTACTGCATTTGCACAGTAGTGGAGGTTGGCATTAAAACTAGTGAAGTGAGAGAGTGGAAGAGAGTGACACCTGATTTTTGCTTGTGTTAACTTTGTAGAACCATGAAGATGAGACGTAACAATACTTCTGCTGCTCACATATTGCTCAGCTCAGTTTGCAGAGCTCCTCAAAGAGTGGCTTTTGGCATAGTACCTGCCTAAGGAAAAAACATGCAAGTGGAAGGCTGCACCAGGGGCAGGGAGAGGACTATGTTCTTTAGCTCCCTAAGCTCCAATTTAGTTTGGTTTCTTCTAGATTTTTAACAGCCTCACCAGGCCAATAACATTCAGTTTGCTGGTGCTGAGAAGCCTGCATGGTCCCTTCTGCAAAGGCTCAGTAGAAGAGCAGCCAAGGCCCTCACACTATGCCACCTCAGGGGGTGGCCAGTATGGCAGCCTGGCACAAAGCCATAAAGAGCTGCCTCTGGATGGACAGCTGTCTGTGGAGTCAGGAGGAAAAGCCATGCCTCTTCCCAGCAAACATCTGCACTGGGGTGACAGTGAAAGAGGCTGATTGGTCTCCAGGCTCCTCTTCGATAAGTGTGCTCCTTCCTAATTTCTCTAGCTCAGGGATGACTGTGTGCTTCAGTTTATACTTTCATGCCTTCTGTGGCAGTCTACCCCTTTATACCAGTAACTGCTTCCAGAAGGTGCTGATGTGGATGGGAAGTTAATTGATGGTACAGAGATGCTCTATATTGTAGAGACACATGGAAAGGACTGTGAGAAAAAGCATGTACTTTCTTCTATATAAAGATAGCTGTTTCTTTCTTTTTCCACAAATGCTGATAAAGCTTTCTTTATTCCTACTTACAATTTGCATTTAAAGTATATTAATAAAGCAGGTTAATTTATAGTTTTGATCTCTATCAGTGAGCAAAAAAGAAATCTCAGCTTTGTTTTATTAGCAGACATTCTGCCTATGTCTACATCCTTCAGACTTTAAATTCATAAGCATGACTCCAAAAAACGGAATGACAACACATCAATTTTATGTGCTGAAGAAAATGGAAATTAACTTAAAACAAGTGAAATCTCTTCTAAGAAGGAATTGTAGATGACTATTTAAGCAGTAGGGGTTGCGTGTATAACAGTGTGTAATGCAATTGCCTTGAATTTTTAAAACTGCAGTTACTTTCACAAAGATGATTTTGTTTCCTCCCTTTAGTAAGAACATTCTTTTATTAAAGTTTATTGACCTCACTTGTGTTAAATCACCACAATCACCCTTGCCTAAGTCATAGTCTCATTTAGTAACCATTACATGTTCTTTTTACACACAATTAAAAGTGCCTATAATCTATTTTGGAACAGGCTTCGGTCCAGAAATATGTTTTAGTTTATTATTTTCTGCTCTCTCTGGGGATGCCTTCACAAAATGGTAAAGCCCAAAGACTTCCTGAAGGCTAATCCTTTTCTGGGTCATATGATTCTTTTCAGATTCCATCTTGAGAGAGTTTTCTCATAACAATAGGTTCTGCTGTCTGTGAACTGGAGAAAATCCTGTTGCTTTAGTGCTAACAATGAGTGGAATTTTAGTGCAGTAGGAGTGTTTGCTTAATACAATAGAAGTTGGTACAGGCTGGACTCGCAAGTGTCAAGTAAACAGTGTGGGAAAATCTATACTACTGCAACTGAGTCAACAAGGTGCCGAACGCCTAAATGTGACTGAACTCTAACTGCAATAACTATCTGGTTGACTTCATCCTTTCCTCCAGGATAGGACTTGACACGTATCTTATTGAGAAAGGGTTAACAAGAAAACAGGCTGCTAACAGGGAAAAGATGAACAAAGCAAGCATCCAGTCATGCGTTAGAAACACCACACAATGTGTAATCAGAACAACTATGTTTCAGGATCAGATACAAGTCTGATTTACTAAGAGAATATGATAGAAGATGACTGTTTAGCCCTTGCTGTAATTGCATAAATTCATCCAGAAATGTAAACCAAACAATTCCTTGGTCATAAAAGGGCACTTTTTTTTTTTTTTNCCTTTTTTTTTTTTTTTTTTTTTTTTTAATGCTAACACTCCTCAAATTGATACCAATTCAGATGAATCAGAAAAGATTGAGTTCAGTTGGCAGTGACAGGAACCCTAATATCCTATTCATGTTTGGACTGAGGACACAGGTTGACTGAATCCTGACCAGAGGCAAGACAAATAAGTCAACACACATTTATATTCAATACAGCACATAGATAATGTGATAGAAATTTAGCTGTGTCGTAAACTACCATGCAACCTAGCTTACACCCTCACTTGCAATGCAGAGAGAGCTTTTATATAGTTTTAAGTTAGGAAGATTTCTTAAAAATAAATATTTTAGACATTTGGCTTTTCAAAAGCAGGGTGTTTTCCAGGTATTTTGTTCACACTTTTCTGGTTTGCATTCCTTTACTCGCATTTGCAGTCTTATTTAAAGTTTTATTTATATTCAAGTTGTGCCTGTAACTTACACATGCACCTGAGATTCCATTCCATTAGCATTGTCATGAAACTCCTGTTGTAAGAATAAAGATAAAAAAGCTTGAAAAAAAATGTCTTTCAGACTTCTTCAGATCGGACAATGAGCTAGAGAGATATGGCATAGGTCCTTACATCTCCTGCAAATTTGCCCCATACAAGAGGCACACCTTGCAACACTACAACTTCCCTCCACTGAAATCAAGAGTGAGATGCTTCAGCATCACCGTGCTGATTTAACCTGTAAACACGGTACTTTTATGAGAGTGATGCCGGTGAATTTGCTTTTGACCCATACAAAAAGGTCTGGACTCCAGATCTTCCATAGGTAACGGTGTATATCCATGCAAAACTGGTTCAGGGTTAGAAAACTCTAACTGGATTATGAGAGTTATTGCTGGGATAGGACTTCCTGTGACTCATAGTCTTCTCAGCATAGGAAAATCGCTGCGATAAAGTCACTGCCCTGTTTCTCAAACCCAGGCTAGCAACCCTGCATAGTTTCAATACCGGCACTATGCCACGTATCAGCCTTGCTGAAGTATATGTCCATAGTGTTGCTTTGTCCCATGCATACCTGCTCTAATTGCAAAGCTGATTCAATTTTCTGTAACTGGTTCACATACATTTACAGTACTTTTGCTTAAAAAAAAGTATAATTTTCTCTAGACACATGTATATTTATCTATTTTATCTATATCTATACATGTTATCTATCATCTATATCTGTATCTATATAATATTTCTATATATACACATCTACACATCTCTATAAACTATATCTGTATTTATATTTGTATCTATAAAACACATCTTATGTGTGCATATATCGACATACGCCTTCACCAAACCAGTAAGAAATATTTCCCCTAATCACTCCATTTATATTACTGCCTGCTGCACGAAGAAAGGAGAGAGTGAAGGATTTGCTCTTATTTATACTTTGGAATATTTAGGAAGCATTCAAATGGCAGGGGGTACAGTAGATAGAGATAAGTGCCTTGCAGCACTGGAGGTGTTCGATATATGTGTGCAAATTTGTGAGTCAGAGGAAACAGGCTTAGGATTCTCTTACCTTTTGGCATGATTCTGGATGTGTCTGTAATTCACAAGGTTTATTGTTGAGTGTTGCTTGAGAAAACACCAGGGATGTAAAAAAAATGTTAAATATATTGTGCCTTTCCACAAAAACTCTGTAGGGCACATAGTGCTACCTCCTGACTTTGTAAGGAGCTGGATAGGTGTTGCGTTTCTCAATGTACCGGCCATCCGTGAACTCTTCAGTGCCCAGGGCACCATGCGTGCCATTCTCCTCTGCAGCTGGCCAGCTGAGAGGGTATTGCTGGGATCCATTCTCTTTCTCACTGCTCCTTGTTTAGCTCAAAATGAATTTAAGATTTTCAGTTCTACATTTGGTGGAGAAGAAACATGGACTCAAGCATGGGGATTATTTTTCTGCTTATTTTTTCCTCTGCTATGGTCGTATACCCAAGAAGGAGCCAGAGATAAACTTGTTTTTAAAAAAAAATAAAGGGTCATTAATGGCAAGTTAACAACATGCTTTTTCTGTAGATCTCATCATGGACTACCACAAAATCATACAATCACAGAATCACAGAGTGCGTTAGGATGGAAGGGACCTTTAATGGTCATCTAGTCCAACCCCCTTGCAGTAAGTAGGGACACCTTTAGCTAGATCAGATTGCTCAGAGTTTCATCAAGCCTGACCTTAAATTTCTTCAGGGATGGGGCCTCCACCACCTCTGTAGGCAACCTGTGCCAGTATCTCACCATCCTCATAGTGAAGAACTTCTTCCTAATGTCTAAGCTAAACCTACCCTGCTCTAGTTTAAAACATCTGTCCCTCATCCTATCACTATGTGCCCTTACAGTCCTTCCCCAGCTTTCCTGTAGCCCCTTCAGGTACTGGAAGGATGCTATAAAATCTCCCCTGAGCCTTTCCTTCCTCAGGCTGCCCTTTCCTCTTAGCACAATTTGTAAGCAGCTGAGCATCCCTACACTCAGTAAAGCTTAAGAGTAAGCTTGGTATATGTAATGTGCTTTGTATGAATCCTGTAGAGCTTCTGTGACCTTGAAAGGAATCACAAACATAATTTTATTCTGATGATCTAAATTACAGGAGTTTGGTTATTGGCCAAATTAAGCAGCTGATAATGTGTGTATGTATTTTTAAGTACCAACACAGAAGAAGAATTAAGTCCCACAAATCTAGATTCCTGCAACAGATTTATCAACACCTCTGTTATGGAACGCTAAGAGTCTTTACTTTCTCATGGGTGCAATAATGAAGCATTGGCTCTGAGATATGCTGAGAGAAACTGGTTCCATTTTGTATTTCGTCAAACATGGGAAAAAAAGAATGAATTTGGAATATGAATGCAACTATATTTAAAGTAACTTTTCCATACCTTAGAAAAAGTAAGATAGTATTCAGCAACTTATGGAAGATAAAATAGATTAAAATAAACATCAGATAACCCTGATGGGAACCTGGATAACTTTGTTTTTCTTACTCATCTGCCTTCCTTAAACATCCAGAACTGGCTAAGAGAACACGTTATTAAAAACATTTTTTTTTGTTTGTGTTCTCTGAAGTCTGCTGACCAACCAATTGAGAATTAAAAAACTAATTATATTTTCTGTGTGCACCAATGACCCAGGCAGACATGAGATGAAAAAAAAGTTATCAAACTTCAGAGGGGTCAGCTCTCAACTTTGCAGAAAATAATGACCTATGGTTGCTGTAAATGAATGGAGATTTTGTCCCTATAGCCTTTCCTTGCTTGCCAGTATCTTAAGACATTTCTATAGAATACGGTTTGAAACCCTTTCTAAGCACAAAAATAGTTGCTACTGTTGATATATAGAATGCTTTGCTATGTTAATTTAATAATATCAGTAATATTCATACTTTACACTGCTTGGTTTCATAAAGCATTGCATAACAACAACAAAATCCCAGTTGCATTAACCTCTGTAAGGATACGTCAGAAAGTGTAATGTGGTTGAGTCTCTCTTAAGCCACTGCATTGTAGTATCTACGCTGCAGCTTGCTTCTTGAATAGGGGATCTGCAGCGTTCTAACAAGCACTCTCCTTCTTATACTCTGTATTCACTGCAGGGACAGGACTGCATTGTCTTGTCATAAAAGTGTAGTTTCAGCACACCACCGCTGCACTCCTATTCCCTTTATTACAGTCTTTTGGTGAAAATTTAGTCTAAGATTTCTTCACAGTTAGAACAAAATAGCAATTCAGAATCCTTTTCTCTTTGAAAGGCTACTGTCTGTCCCCAGACCTCTAATTCTGTTATTTGAAGGGAGCATCAAAAGGACTGTCACTGTCTTGTGGTAAACATTTCAAAACCCCAGAATTGGTTTTTAATATAAGCGGTTTGTGGAATAGCCACAAATTGTATTTGGTTTTAATACAATCATACTCAAATACACTCTTGTAAGAATTTTGAATTCCTTGTATTTCACCTCAATTCTAGTGTTGAACTTTACCCACCTACATGCTTTAAATCTCTTCTCTGGCAAAGTAGTATATGTTTCTCTCCTACAAATTTATTCTCTTATACTTTACCTCTGTGCATTCCTGGTAGCAAGACTAATGATCAGTGAGATTATATTCTTTTTAGTTTTCAGGATAAGGACAGACAGCAAAAATTATTGAGTAAAATTAAGACTTGGGAAGGGAGAAAAAAGACTGTGAAAGGGTGGAGGAGTCACCGTGTAGCTGTATTTTAATAATGAGTTAAATTGCAAAAGTGAAAGGTTAAGAAAAGGTCTTTGCTCTCCTTAGCAGGGAAGGTGAAAAGAGTGGCTAATTAGATTATGCAAACCAGCAGATAGTCCAATTACGGTTGATAAGCCAGATGTAACCCAGGGGACACTTCTACCTGGAGGAAAAGGGAATGGCCATGGGGAGATCAAGACTGGGAGACAGATGTTCTCCAGACTCTGTCCACCTCCAAAAGAACCCATCCATTGGACCTCATTAACCTGGTCCACAGAGAGAAGGGCTAGGCCCAGGTATCATTTAGATATCAGGGAACAACTTTTTATCTCTTCTGGTCAAATGGCACATTTTGTCATAATGTAGAGGGTGTTATCCTCTGTGGTGTGTTTTGGGGAGCTTCCTGATGACCTAAGTGTAACCATATGTCTACACTGTCAAGCCTGGGAAAATACCCCAATATCAAGTTTGGGTTTTAGGTTCTTTAGCTTAGGGCAACTATTAGTCCATGACTTTAGTTATTCACTAAAATCTAACAATCAACACCCATTATCTTGTTGACTTCATATAGGCTGTTACAGACCAAAGGTTTTAGACTCAGAAGAGAACTTGAGTTTTTTCTGTAGGGGTTAAAGATTTTGCAAACTTTACTGTTTCACCAAATAATTGAATGATGTTTCAATTTTTAAACAGATTAAAGAACCTAGCATAGATTTTTTATATTATTAAAACTCTGTTTGCTGTCCAGGGAGGTGGTTGAGTCACCTTCCCTGGATGTGTTTAAAAAAAGTGTAGGTGAGGTGCTTAGGGATATGGTTTACCATAGGACAGGAATGGTTGGATTTGATGATCCTAAAAGTCTTTTCCAACCTTGTGATTCTGTGATTCTGTTTTGCTGATTTTGTCAATACTTACATCTTTCCACTTCGTGAATTTGTGTATGAAGTCATACATCAGCTGATTTTAAAATGTAGTATTTATTCAAAAAACTCAGTTTCTTCAGACTAGAAATGAATTAATGTATCACTGTGTTTCTGGCCACTGGTCTTTGTTTCCTTACAAAAGAAAGAACAAAGAAGGAAAAAGAACCAGCATGTTTGTATATAGCACGTACTTAAGACAAATGCAAAAAACTTTAAGCTTTAGATTATTTTTTTCAGTATAAACATTTCACATTTAAATTGGTCTTATGGGCTGTTTTTTGTTATTTTAGCTTGTACTAAGTTTTATACTTCATGTGTTTATGAGTCATCCTCAATGAGTATACTGCTTGTGGAATAAGGAGGCTCAACCATATGTTTCTTTTGCATATGCTAGTTTGGATAACTGTTCATTCCTTCTCTTCTCCTCACTCTTTCTCCCTCCCAGTTTGGGTTTTTTTTGTTGGGTTTTGGGTTGGGTTTTTTTAGCATTCATCTACATTTCTGAATCCTTGTGATTTTGCTTGGAGTTGGTTCATACATAAAAGCATTATGTCTTACGTATTTGGCAGTAAAATCAGATTAAAATAGTAAAATTTTAGCAAACTGTGCCAGAGCTAATAAGATAGAAGCAAGAAATGTGTCTCTGTAGATGTAAATCATATAATGCAAATCTGTTTTTTTGTCAACACATTATATTCTTCCATGGCTGAACCCAGCCACAGCCTGAAATCTGCCTCTCTTATTTTGTTAACACGATGAATCATTGCATAGCCAGAAGCCCTGCTTTTATAAATGAATTGTTTTGTTGATTGTTTTTTCTTTTTGTTTGGTTGGTTGGGTTTTTTGGGGGTTTTGTGGGTTGCTTTTTTTTTTTGATGGTGGTGTTTGGGTTTCCCTCCCTCCCTGGGTTAAAAAATAAAGCATTCATTTGCTTATGTTTATTTCTCTCTGCCACATACATCAACACATAACATGAAGCTATTATGGAGAGGGAGGGGCATACAACAAATAAATAATTAAATAAACAAAAGAGAGCAGAGGACTGAGGAAAAACATGCAATGTTAATACACAGCATACAGCTAGCGTAAATTGAAGATGGTTAATTTGCTGAAAACTCAATAGCCTTGGTGTCTATCATTGAACCACCCCAGAGAAACTGCTTTACAATGTCCTGGATATCACACTTTCCCTTTCAGCTGGCAGTCTTACAGGGGTAACAGCTTCAGAAGAATGCCTGCTCTTCACTATTTCTTAGTCTTGGCACAAGTGTGGCTTCTGTCAGCACTCAATATGCCTGGTATTTTCCTCCCACCATCATTATTTCTTAGAAATTCACATTCCTTGCACCAACACACAGAAACCCACGTTCTCCAGCTGTGTTTGAATTCCCTTGTCTTAAGCTTGTATCAGGCCCTGACAGTCACAGGTCCGTGTCCCACACCTTGGCTAGGAAAGATAATCCTCAAAAAACTGAAAGCACACCTGAGTGTACATATGATCAGTTACCTGAAACTACACTGCCTCCTCCTTTTTTGGCAGGGTGTCAAAGTGTCTGGATGTGTACAGAGCCATCCGTGGCAGGGAATTATGGCACCAGCACTTGAGGGTTCAAACATTTCAGGGAGAAGTAGGGGATCCAGTTCTAAATTGGGCTATAACACACGCATGAGTAGAGTGAATGCAGGTATTTGTGAAGTTTTCCTGAACATGCAAATGGGTGTAGAACCAGAAATGTTATAACTCTACTATATTCAGTAATTTTCTTATTTTACAAATAGACCCACTTACTCCAGCAGTTGGCCACGTGGAACAAAGTGATGACACATGTTATGGACAGTCAGCTAAGTAGCCCTGAGGGCAGAGTAGAGACCCTCTAATTTTTTATCTAATTCGCCTCATGCATTTCAACAACTATTTCATAAACACCAATTGACAATTATAATACATCTGCACTGCACATCTGCACAGTACACATCTGTATTTTGCACTACAAATACCCAAAACCTCACTAAAGTTGAAATTCCTCCTGGGCAGTGGGCTTCCATTAGCAGCAGCAGTAAAATGGTATTTTGATTTGTGTGAATTTTATCCTGTAAACGCACATTGCTTAAAAATGCACTTAATGGAGGCAACTTGAGAAGCAATATGCATGTTTGCATTTTAAGGGTTCTGACACAATTTTTGTCATCTGACAGATAGTTGTCTGCGTCCAGATCAAATTCCATCAAGGCATAAAATCTAATTGTAAATTTTGTTCCAAATTTGAGTTGCACCTAAAAGTAACTTTTAAATTTGTAATTTACCTCGATTTAAACTTCTTATTGATACTGTAGAGTGATTTTTTCACTTCCCAGCTATGAGCAGTGCTGAAAGATCTGACTAAATTCTTGTGGAAAGGCAGTTTTTGTAAGTATTTTGGTTCAATCAGAAGCAAGAAATAAATGAAGTTGGGACTTACTGTTATTTTGATTAGAGTTCAATGAGTTCAAGAGGTTCAGATAAAGATGGGTATGTCTCTTACTGAATGAATCTTTTAAATATTCTTATTTAATGCTGGTATTTTGATGGAACCCAGTAACTCTGTTGTGCAAATCAATGCACAAATCTGACCTTATCCATTAATTCTCCAGTATTCACCCATTATCACAGTGCAGTATTTCACAGTGTTTTCACTGCATTTCAGTTTTAAATGCTGCTAACTAATTTGGCTTTACTTGTTTAAAATCCTAGTAGCAATAACAGTTTGTGCTCATCGTTAGCTAAGGTTAACATTATGTTTCTCACATAAAACTTAGCCTTCACAAGCCTAGCTCAGACTCATGAATGTGACAAGAAACCACAGTTTTTGTCATGGAAAGTTAATAACTAGAGCTGGAAGGAGGTAGCTTATAATTATTCTTACAAACTATTTCTTAGAACCTTTTTTCCAGATTTTATTTTCGTGCTACTGGAAGTAGAGTTTTATGTTCAGATACCTTCACATGCACTTTTTCAGAGATTAAAAAAAGAGCTACTTTCTCTGAGACAGTGTTTTAAGTGCACAGAAGTTTTCTATCTTAATTAAGCATGGAAATACTAAGTAAAGTAAATAGCTGAACACAAAGTAGTTGGACATAATGCACAATATCCATCCTGTCAGTATAGTGACTAGTTACTCACTTGTTTTTTCAGCTGATGAGAACGCGTGCTTAGCAGTGTTAGAAGCATATTTAGCACTCTGTAATAAAAGTTGAGAGATGACAAAGTGGAAGAGACATTTAAAAATATGCTTGGGCTATGAAAGTACAAACAGTGTCCAATGAAAATGCATGAGTTCCTGAAGTACAGTGCTGGAAATAGCTTTGTGACTGGAGGCTACCTTCTAATATGCAGTGCATAATACAACGGGCATTGGCCCTTCTTGATTTCATTACAAGTACCACAAGAAATAGTTACTGGTAAATGATAAATAAACTTGAAGAAAATAACTCAAATTATGTTTATAGGCATGAGAGTTCCTTAGGATTGAGGGGAAAAAATTACCCTCTTCAAGCTTTTGATGTCTTTGTCTGAGCTTTAGCCAGTAAATATTTGCAGTTTTGCTTAAAAAAAAAAAATCTAAAAATCATCCCCAGAAGGCTATGACGTGTTATGACGAAGGATCTCCTGTGGGGGAGTGGGGTGTGGGCGTGTGGGGTGTGTGTATGGGTGTGTTCAGAATATCTGCAAGGATTTACACCTTTACTGAGAACAGAAGAAAGTATAATTTCAACCTTTGAGTTGCGCATAGATTAACTCTTCATTACAGAATTCAACATAGCTAGAGGCTAATGAAAGTTCAGCTTGATCTTTTGTGACATCAAACGAAATAGGATCATGTTCCGGCCGCCTGGAAGCAGCAGCGGCAGCAGCTTTCAGGTAGTGTGAGGACAGAAACGAAGCAGCAAATTAAGGCTTAACACGACATCTGCATACAGTTAACCATTTGCTTTCACCACACCATTGTTACTTTACAGTCCTTTATGGTCTCTGTCATTCTCGTAAAATGTAGAAGGGAATTAGGGATATTATTTTCTTTCCTGTGTTTAATCTAGGAGAGATGATGAAAGCTCCCCACCGATCTAACTTCGTTAGTTTATTCTCTCCATCACCACCTCCCCAGGTTGAAGGCCTGATTCCTGTTAAAGAGAAATACGGAGTTTAAACTGCTGTTACCCTGTCCAATTCACTTATCTGCTTTGAGGGTTATGCCCTGTTAGCATGTTAATTGAATGATAGAAAATGTACAAACAGTTCCTCTTAACTTTATTAGACACTTCCTACCTCCTTCCTTTGACTATCTACAAAGAAATTAATGGTGGTTTGGTTCCCTAATAAACAAACAAACAAATAAATAAATACTCTCCCATCCAAACAACCAAAAAAAAAAAGAACCCATTGGATATCCCAGACTGCCTTCATTATGTTGTGTATAAGGTATTTGTCTTTGCATTCTTTGATTAAAACGTAGTAGTATTTCTCTGAGAGGAGGAACTTTGCAGTTGCAATTACAGATAATAGGGTTGTTTTCTAAACCCCAGCGCGGTGTGAACATCAAAGTAGTGCGGATTATAATAATCCAAACAAATAACCTTCTGTAAACTCGTAAGAAAGGAGCTGGATGCTTTCATTAAGAGAGAGGCAATTCATTTACCAGTCAGTTGTTGGCTGTTAATTTGCATAAGAAAATAACCGCCAAAGAAATGTAAATGATTGAACTAGGATCTTATTAGCAAAGCCTCTCTAGCTACCTGAAGGACCTGCCTCTGCTGGCAGTAGATCGAGTTTCAAGTACCTTCTTACCTTTTAGAAACCAATTATCTTCAGGCATTTCTACCAGTTAAGGCAGGGGGAAGGGAACGCGGCCGTGTTCTTCACAACAGATCTTATAATTTAACGAAAAGATGCTCCAAAATACGTATCTGAATAGGTTGTCTGGGTCTTTTTTTTGTTTGTTTTATTTTTTATGTTTCTCAAAAATCTACCTTTTAAATAACCGCCTGTAAAACAGATATGTTTTTTTAACTCTGAAAAAGGAGGAGTATATATAAAAATGCAATAAATTCCAAATAAAATGTTCCAATCTGGAAGGAGAGGTAGATGACATTGGAAGTTTTTCAGTTGCTAACAGAGCAAAAATGTCTAGGCAGGGTGAAAGTACGGTTGCTAAGTTATTTGAGTGAAGAGGAAATGATTGTTCCACAGTGACAGACAGAGGACCTTAACTCCCATAATGTATAAAATACAATAAAAATATCTTGAAGTAAATTGATTTAGTTCTACTGGAATCAATAGATGTTCGCCTGTCCATGTCAAATGAGAATATGGTTCACAATATTCTCTCTCAATTCAGCACATTTAGCCTATAGATGTTTTACACATGTACAGTTTCTAGAAGACATCCTTCAGTGCATAAAGATGGCAAGGTTTCACCTCTGGAGTCCTGAGCTTAGCTGAGGCTGGTCAGGTTACTGGCAGCAGGAGTCTGATAAACTCTGCTTGCTTGCTGATGGAGGTTTTCAGCTTACAAGAGAGTCATTCATTTCTGAATTCTGCCTCAAACAAGTGCTTGATAGGGCATGGAAATATGGCACACTCAATTAGGGAGAGATTTTCAGGCATTCAGTCAAAGGTGTGCTGCTGGATTAGTAAATACATCTGGGGTCGTGGCATAGAGCATGGTTCTGAGGCCGTGGTCAACGATTTACTGTCTAAGCATGTGCAGGTAGAGAAAAGAAGAGGAGGAGCCTTACTTTCAGTGGAGTGTATTAATGATAAGACCATGGAGCTTTCAAAAAAAGTCTGCACTAAGCAAAGTGCAAAGTGTAATTTTCTCCTGCATCAAGATAAATTTCTCCTGAAACCTTTACATGAATTTATGGTTGGGGTCCCTTATCCATTTTTGTCCACATCTGGCCCAAATAAAGACACTGTAATCCCCTTCATTACCCCTTCCCATTTCCTCACCATGTGCAGCCCATTCCTACCTGATGACTATGACGTTCATGATAGTGGCTCCTGCCTCAGTGCAGTCAAGATGAGCTGAGTTAGAAAAAACACTCTGTATTTCAGATTATGAGAGAGGCCAGATTGCTTTTGCTGCCTGAGTAAAAGAAGTGAGTTGTATTGTAATTATGCAAGAGGACATGTCACCAGAGGGTGAATTAGCACTGCATCATTTGTTCTGCTGTAACTCTCTATATTTAGGTTTTTTTCTCCATCATACCCTTTCACTGGGGGCAAGGTGCAGAAAAGACAGCCAGAAATATAGGTAACAAATCAAAATAACCAATATAATTTGTCTTCACACCCTCACTTACCCTGTGGTAAATTGTTCATTTGATACTGATAATTTTCTAGGCCAGTATTGTTGAATTGTTATCAAGCACATACAAATTAACCTCTCATTGAGCAAGACATCTTGTGGCAGACAAGTGCCTGTAAGTAGATATGAAGATAAAGAACCAGCAAAGATGTCTGTGGGGCAAGGAAGTCTCTATACTCATTACAATAGCATTTCTTCCAAATAAACTGTAGTGTAAACATACCTACAAACTAGAGCCTTTACTATGAAGTTCCTATTATTAACTTCCTAGGGGGAGAGTATGTCAAACTTTGTAAAGATCATTCAGCGTCCAGTGTAATTCTGTCTGAATTTATAGGCTATTTACCCACAAGCCAGAATTTTTGGAATATGTTTTGGGGACATTTTTTTTTTCTCCTTCTTTCCTTTTTTCACACCATGTTCATCCCTTTGACCTCAGTTACATGCAACTGTTGGACATTTCATTGTCTTTAACTACATAATCATGATGTGGAGGTCATGGAGCAGCAATAATATCAGAGCATTGTGCTGAAGAAGAAAATACTTGCAAGATACCAAAGTGAGATTGGGTATTTTAGTGTTGGCTCAGCTCCATCTGCAGTTCCCCATTCATCAGTGAAGTTTTAATCTGCTGTAAAATTATAAATGACTCTTGGGAAGATAAAAAAGCTATCTTTAGAAGCTTATCTCTTCTGAAAGAAAGATCAGTACATAACAGGTCAAAAACATTGTATTAGAGACTGGACATAAAATGGAACATTGGTCAAAGGCCAAAATAATATTTGAAAGCCAAATATTACTATTATTTAGAGGCACTTGTGTTAAATATGGTGAAACTGAACTGTTTACAGAAGGTGCTGGATTCCCTCCAGACTCAGGCAGCACCAGAGCCAGTTCAGTGTTACATTTTTCGGAGACGAGGTTTTTGTTTGGTTTTTTTTTTATAGCAGCCATAAAGGAGAAAAGAAAAGGGGGGCTTAAAGGAAAGTGTATTTCTCTCTGCTACCCAGATTACTGCATGGATAAATGGCTGGAGTGAGGCCGACCAGCAGAAGGGCACACAAAATTAAACAATGCAGCCGTCCGTATGCACTGCTCAGCAGCTTTCCACACACTGTCCCTGCATTCCCGTATTGTGCTATGGCCGCACAGGGGTGCATCCAGCACAGCATTACCAGCCAGCCCAGGGAGGTGACTCTCCCTCTCCATGCTGTGCTGGTGCAACCTCACCTCAAGTATGGAGTGCAGTTTTGGGTGCCAGAGTACAAGAGGGATACAAAAATATTGGATAGTGTCCAGAGGAGGGCAACAAGGATGGTGAAGGGTCTGAAGGGGAGGTCTTAAAGGAGAAGCTGAAATCCCTTGGTTTCTTCAACCTGGAGAAGGCTGAGGGGAGACCTCATCGTGGTCTATGGCTTCCTGATGATGGGGAGCAAAGGGGCAGGTACTGATCTCCTCTCTTTAGTGACCAGTGATAGAACCCGAGAGAATGACATGAGGCTGTGACAGGGGAGGTTTAGGCTGGATATTAGGAAGAGGTTCTTTTCTGAGAGGTTGGTCAGGTGCTGGAACAGGCTCCCCAGGCCACAGCCCCAAGCTTGTCTGAGCTCAAGACGATGCACTCGGTTCCATGCTCTGACTTGGCTGGCCCTGTGTGGAGCCAGGAGTTGGACTTGATGATTGGTATGGGTCCTTTCCAACTCAGGATGTTCTATGATTCTATGATTCTAAGATTTGGTCCGAAAATGTGGGATGGCAAGCTGTCTTGTAAGGAAGTCCAGGCGTTTGTATGCTCTGAGTGGTAGGGGGGAGGCACATTTCAAAAATGTCATTACTGCCCACATGCAGCTTTAAAAATTCCTCCAATATGATGGTGCTGCGGCTCTTTGGTACAATTCATGCTGCAGGGGAAGGAGACGTTAATATTCTGCCAGTTTAGCTATTTGATCCAGCACACTGCCAGCTCAGGCAAATGCCAGAGCAAGAGGGAAGAGAGGGCAGTGGGAGGGAGCCGTCCCTCCTTTCAGCCACAGCTGGCAAGGACTCACACAGCTGCATTGCTCACCCAAACCCTCCGGTTCCCCACCAAGCACCAAATCCCTCTTCTGATCACATAAGTGAATCTTCAGAGATTCCATTACTTGATTCCAGGTATCGCCCATGGCTAAATCAGAAAGCAACACCTGTTCCTCTTAACAGGCTTTACTGCTGACTTCAAAAATCCCCATGTACTTCTCATGTTCTGAGTTGATCTGTCATTTTCAGTACGTTGTCTGTCGTTTCCCTCTTTCTGTCCCTCTGATTTCAAGCCTCATATGATCTAAAAGACTTCAATAAGTTAGTTTAGCAAGTCAATACCTTGCTATTATTCTTAATTTATTTTAAATTTCTTCCTGTTCCTCCTTGTAAGTCTAGTAGGAAGGGGAAAAAAAAAGCTTTAACATGTGGCCTTAAATACTTCCCAGCTGAAAAAATACAGTTAACCAGCATGAGGCTAATGGACTGATGTACAAGCTGATGATCCACACCAGTTCCCCTGCAGCCAAATAACATCCTCTGGCCTGTGTACACAACAGCTGATTTTACCCTGGATGTTCTAGTTTCAATTTTTCCTGAATTTCAGATATCTCAGGACAGAACTCTAATGTTAATTTGGACGCTTGCTAACTGAATGATGCCACACAAGGCTCCCTGGCTTTTTTATTTCTCTGCAGCTGAGAGTCAGCTACTTGTTATTTACCTTGCCCTTGCCTTAATGATGCGCTTCTCTGTGAACATCATTCAAAACAGGCAATATAATGATTTAAACTAGTTCTGTAAGTTGTTCTTCCTCCCCCCCTTCTTATATAAATAGGCCTTTCTAACAAAATGTGTTTGAAATTCTATCTTTTGAAAGATATTTAGAATATCTGCTTAAAAATGAAAGTTAATAGCTAGTATTATTTGTGCACTACCAGTAATACAACTGGTTTAAGTTTTCCTTTGGTATTGTCTTCCTCTTTTATTTTTGATGGTTTTCCCTGTTTTCAGCTTGGTTTTGGTATTTAGGGAATTTGGATAAGAAAAATTAAAATTAAAAGAGACAAGAATGTTGGAGTTTTTTAGCTTTCTTTCTGCATTCCTGACACATAAAGGGTTATTACATCTTTATGTACTGGAAAATGTTTCAAGATACAAGAGAACTCTTGGGAATTAACACAGAATTAAAATCTGGGGGAAATGAATGTAAAGATGGAGAAAACCCCCAACTCTCCAAGAACTCTTACAATGTTGAATAACTCCAATAAATTAAGCCCATAAGAGTAAAGTTAGATGTTCGTAATTCACAACTACAAATAAGCAAGGGAAAAAAAAAGAAAGTGTATGTTCTTTAAAGCACACTGGCACAATCCCATCTTCAAATTAGAAATAATTTAATTGGAATCAGTGTCATTTAACTGATGTAGAAGGAATTGGGAAAAACAATTCCCTGGAGATTCTTTGGACCAATGCAGGATAAAAAACGACATAGGTATTTTAAATATGTAGTTAAATTATTATACAGAAAAATCTTTCCATATGTGTCTTAAACTAGTGTTTAGACAGCAGTGCTTTGCAAACGGTGGCCTACAAAACCCCCTTGGATCTGTGGGGCGGTTCTAAAAAGCCTCTGAAATGTAGCTCAGAAAATCAAACATATTTCAGCGACTTAAATTCATAAGGATGTCGGCACATCTGAAGGGCTGAAAATCATCACAAAGTGTTAGCAACACTATTTCCCACTTCTACCTATCAACAAGAGAAAATTTCTAGCCTCCCCCTTAGCTGAACTGCTGGATTTCAAATCAGAGCTATGTACTGAATCTTAATCAACTTGAGAAGTGGGAGACTTAAGAGGAAGTTATTTGAACTCGGAGCTGAGTCTCCTAGGGTTTTTCAAGGCTTTTCTTTTTTTTTTTTTTTAATGGTGATGCCCTCGCTGTCAGAGTTTAAATGCTCTAGAGGCTCAATAGCTGTGATATTTATTAACCAAGTGGTTATGATCAGAACTTTGTCACTCAGACTTGCTTGGTATCAGCTGACATATGGTATCATGTTTGAAATACCACTCAGTAAATCACTGATAATGTCAATGTAATTGCTGAAAGCTTACACAGGGTATAATTCTTTTCCCATTGAAGTTGATGGCAAGAGTCCTATTGATGGCAGCAGTACAGGACTGAATCTGCTAACCAGAAAAGTCTTTTTCCTAATTGCACAGAAAGAATCAATAATTTTCTAAAACCCCCAGTCTTTAAACGTGCTTACGTTTATAAATGGTAGCATGTTAAAAAAATTAACAATTGACTCTTTTGGTAGATAATAGTGCTGTGACTATTTCAATATGTTTTATTTGTGAGTCAGATGCTAATATATTCATAAGTAGATGAATATATGAATGTAAGAGCTCTGCATATATATCTGTTCCATCTGTTATTTCTTTTTGCCCTAAATTTAAATACTCCATGTTCAGTGCTCGCATTGTTATTAGCAGTTCTTCAATTTTTGCCATATATTAATTAGATGGTATCCATGGAATAGTTTTACTCTGCCTTTTGTGGCTTAGTTATTAACTGGTCATTTTCTCATAAAAATGCTAAATTTCCAAAAATAAAACTTTCATCTAAACCCACATCTTTTTTCCCACTAGAAAAATTTAAGTGACAAGGATTTCTCATGTTCTGGGCAGATTGTCTGATGGAGGGACACTGCCACCACCGATGGGAGAGATGCAGAGTCAGGTCTCTGCTCCTAACAATTTGGAACAGAGTCTTAAACCTGGTCCTCCCCCATCTGAGAGGTGCTGGGATGCAGACTTAGGCCCTCTGGCTGAATACGTGTAATGAGTCTGTTTGTTGGGTGATCAGCTATCCTGCAGATTTATTTCTGTCTGATGTTTGGTTACCTAGAATACCTAGAAAGATCTTATTTTGTTCCAGTGCTCAGCAAAATTCAAAATTGCAAGGGAGTTTATTGATGTAATAACAATGTCTATAATTATGATGCATAGGCAGATAGGCAGCCCTGACCAAAACCAGTTGCTGCAAGCAGGGGTTAATGGGATGCTGAAGCCTGCTGCAGTTATGCATCAGAAATACCGTTTTCACTGCTGCTCACCAGGTTTCACAGAATCACAGAATCATGGAATCACAGAACTGTAGGGGTTGGAAGGGACCTCCAGAGATCATCGGGTCCACTCCCCTGCCAAAGCAGGTTCCCTAGGACAGATCGTACTTGTAGGTGTCCAAACAGGTCTTTAATATCTCCAGAGAAGTAAACTCCATAACACCCCTGGGTAGCCCATATGGATTTGTATCTCTTGATAAAATTTCAATATTATAATGCATTTAAACTTGAATTTTACAAACTCTGATTTATCGGGAATTTCTTTGTATTTGCCAGAGAGTTGTTTGAAAATTTCAAATGTTTTGATGCATCTCATGACCTTCATAAAATTGATGTTTGTCTATTGCAATTGGTCCAGAATATGTACTGACATTTTTGACAAGTATGAAAACAAATTTCCTTTTGTAAAGATTTTATAAGCTAAGAAGACAGTGCACAGATGAAGGATAGGGAAAGTGGAGGAGTAACCGGCAAAATAAGTGTGGTTTGATTACATCAAACATCTTGTCTTGTTTTGTCTGTTCCATGATTTTTTTTTCTTTCCATTTTTTTCCTCCTAAGTGTCTAACTGATCATCATGTCTACTTTCTTACTCAAATGAATGAGGGAACTACTTTTTATCTTTCAAGAAAGGTGGCTGCTGTAGGAGGGAATTACTGCAGCAAAAGTAATGTGCATTGAAAATCTACAGCTTTTCCTCCACACTGTCATTGCAGTCAAAGGTTAGTGCAAACAGCTCTGCAGACAAACTGTAGATATCAGCCTGAGTTTTATTTTCCTCTTTCTCTGAAGGCTATCCAGATAATGTGTATGTGGACTTGTACACAGCAGGGTTATTACTACATTTGCCTGCTGCTTTCGAACTTCCAAGTGACATTTGACTCTTCTGGCATTTGGCTATAATTGTACTCTTTTCGTTATTTTGTAAAATTTATTGCTTCGATCTCTGGTGTCTTCAGTGTCATCTGGTGTCCCTCAGGGACATATTCCGGGATCTATAGTATTTCTTTGTTATATGTTTGTTGGAGTTACTTGTGTTCACAGTCCAAACTGTCAGACAAATAGCTCTTGGCTGTATTTATCACTCCTTGAAGACCTTGTAATAGCATCTACCATGCTGCTAGATTGTCCTTCCTTTATCAAGGTTTAGATGGTGCTAATTTTCTTAAGTGTAATGCTGAAAGGATGGTATGTAAGTGGAATAATTTCAGCTGAAGTGGAGCCTCCTACGGGTCTTTTATCTTCCTTTGGTTTTAACTTTTCTGCTTCCCAGGCTTTGTAGTTTCATATTCATGAGAATATGGCTTTGGCTCAACTTTGGCTGAGATTCTAGATTATGAATGGCCTATGTATCTAGGAGAAACGGACTCCCTGCTTAAATTTCCAGCTGGATATACTTCTCATGCGGTAATGGAAAATGGCAATTGCTTATACAATTGCTTCACTTCAGCACCCCCAGACTCTTTCCATGGTGAAAGAGCCCAGGATCCCAAAATCTGCTGCTTATAGATGGTGTCCTTAGGCTTCTGACCCTTAAGAATAACTGACCATCAGAGAAAGATCAGTACCCACTAAAACTCAGACCAAAGCATAGTTCTGGGGAGAAGGAAAAGGAAGTATGTGCCATGCTTCCTCAGAACTCTTCCCTTAGCTGGTTTCTCAGCCAGAAATATTTGAAGGCTTCCAGGTCATCTGCTCAAACGTCCTCTGGATAACAGGAGGCCTCTTTTCCTCACGTGGTGATTGGTAAGTAAGCTTCACTCACAGGCAGTAGCTGAAATGGGCAGCTGGGCTGCGCTTGAGGGAGTTCCTTGTGATCTGAGAGCAGGAGGTGAAGCCTCTGTGTCACAGCAGGTTCAGCACCTGTATTTGAGGAACACCTTCATACCCACAGTGACTATTTACACTCTTCCTAGCATCTCTCTACCTGAGCTCTAAACTTTTTCAGTGTGGTCTTTTTTTTGTCCAGAAACCAGTGGCTCCCAAATAATTTGAATCAATAGAGTTCTGCCAGTCTTTAACACTTTACAGAAACCAATGTGTACTCTTCTCAACAAACTCTGAATTGTCAGTGCTGTGCATTTATTATTTAACAAGGATCTGCAGATTGACCACATGCCCTACAAGAGAGCTGGAATCACAGCAGAGCAGTGCTGTGAGAGTAAAGAGGGTAGCAGACTTTTTTTGCACTTTTCTCTTACATATGTACACAGAGAAACCTGTGCATTTACCTGTGCATGATCACTCTCATTTCTGCTGAAAGAGGCATGGATTTTCTTTAGCTTTGCAGCAAGGATAGGCTAATACTCTGTTTTCAGGCAAGCTTTCCTCCTTTTACCATGAAACTAAGAATCTTAAAGTGGTGAATCTTTGCTTTAAATGTGGCTGTGGGTGCTTTTTTTGCCTTCATACTGAATTTCTTCATCCAAAGGGAGCTGAATAAAAAAATGGGGGGGGGGTTGTGGGGATTTTTAGGTTGGTTTTTTTTTTTAAAGAAACTTATTTTTAAAAAAAAGGAAAACACAGAGACTTAGCATGTCTGAGACAATTTTCAGAAAGGTTTTTTGCTTGTACTTTTGGCTGTTTGGGTTTCCTTTCTTAAAAATGCAATTTAATACACTTGCATTAATTAAATTAATTAATTAATTAATGCTGATAAATAAATCCAAATTTGCCGGAACAATATTGCTAAATGACTCACACTGCTAAAGCTAAAATATGCTCTTAATTCCCATCTGGATATGCACAGTGGCAATGGATACAGGATAAAACAAAAAGCTGAAGGGAAGACCTTTTACTGTCCCATGTGCTACAGCCAATAAAGGTGACTACTAAAGTTCACTATTTTTAACTATCTCTAAAGAGATGAAATTTTGGAATATACAAAGAAATAGCCAGCTTTAGTGAACGGTGGTCTGGGAGTAAAGAGAGCTTCTTTCTATTCCTGCTTTGCTAACTTCTTTTATGCTATTTATTTATGCCTCTAGGTTTCCTTGTTTTCTGTTTATTTAGAGCATATGACGTTCATAGCAGAAACCTGTTAACTTTTACGGTGTGCAGTTACCCACGCCCTATAAAAATGCAAATAAATAATTCACCTAGTGCTTTGGGTTACACTTTCATGGTTAAGTTTTTCTCTCTTTTTTGGAACAGGAAGATAGTCATCTTTACCCATGCTTTTAATGCCTGTCCTATTGCAATATGGCTCTGGCTCATGACAAAGGCTTGCAGTTGATATATTTGTGCAAATAATAATACTTTTTTTCTCTCTGTTTCTATGGTTTCTGAACATAACTAAATTCACAGAAAATAAGTGGTGGGTCTGAGATCACTTCCATCCTGTAATGCTTGGAAAATGTTTATGTTAAGCACTTTCATTGTATGTATGCGTACAGAGCATAGCATAACAACAGAAGAGTGAACTTTAGGATACAGGGCTGCAGAAATATTTTTTTAGTAATAATGCTGTCTTCAAACTGTTTACTTCGAGTTTAGGAGGGAAAGAAAAACATTCTAAAGGGAAAGCTGCAAATGACTGAAATCCAGCCAGATGGAGTGGGAAGAAAAGAGTTGAAGGCCGTAGGACACGGTCTGTGTTCTGAGCCAAAAGCATTGCAGAGGATAAAACAAAAGGTAGGCAAAAATCAGGTCCAGACAGTCAAAAGAAAGATATCAGAGAGGAGACAGCAGGAGGATTGAGCCACTGAGGTAAGACTGTAACGCAGTTCAATTAGGGACATTTTGCAGATCCTGTGTTTTTGGTCTGTGGAAAGACTTGAAGGAATAGAAGGAGGGATCACATTAAAAAATGCAACTGCAATAGACTATCAAAAAATAAACATGCTTCTTTTCATTCAGTTCCACATAGGGCCTGGAACATCTCCCCTACAAGGAAAGGCTGAATGAGCTGGGGCTGTTTCGCCTTGAGACAAAAAGACTGAGAGGGGATCTGAATAATGTTTATAAATATCTCAAGTGTGGCAGACAAAGGGAAATGGCCAGCCTCTTTTCAGTGGTCTGTGGGGACAGGACAAGGGGCAATGGCCTCAAGTTAGAGCACAGGAAGTTCTGCACCAATATGCGGAAGGCCTTTTTCACAGTGAGGGTGACAGAGCCCTCGGACAGGCTGCCCAGGGGGGTTGTGGAGTCTCCTTCTCTGGAGATATTCAAGACCTGTCTGGACTCCTCCCTGTGCTACCTGTCCTAGGGAACCTGTTTTGGCAGGAGGGTCGGACTTGATGATCTCTCGAGGTTCCTTCTGACCCCTAAAATTCTGTGAATCTGTGAATTCTGTATTTCCTGACTATTTTTACGCAAGGAGATAAATTTTTGGATTTTACCCCAGTAAATCCTGCCTAAAATATTTTTTGCCTTAAGATTAAGATCAGGCAGAGAGTCAAGGGGAAAGGCTGCGGGTGGAGAGGAAGGCCAGAAGCTATGAAGTTGGTGCCACAAACCTCTCAGTGCAAACATTAGCTGCAACAACCGGGTGAGGTCACCTTGGAAAAAGAACACAGCACAGGCTGGCCCTGGCAGGAGCTGGGGAGGCTCTTTGATGATGGGCTGGTAACAACTTCCCGTGGTTTCAAATGCACTGAGCATCACACGTTCAGAGAGATCAGCATGGCGTTTAGTCTTACAGATACCCCCCTCACGCCACCTCCTTACGAGACCCCTCAGTATGTTCTGCCCGGTGTAGGTCCGCCGCTACTCCCGGTCTGTGCTGCCCTCTGCTGCTCCGTCTCACCGCTGCCGGGGAGGGATGCTCGGTACGCCGCTTGGCGCACGGCGTTAATACCAGGAGCGTTTAGAGGGGACCGAGCTATCTAAGACAAAGGTCACTGTGGAACCGATGTGCCCCTCTGCATGTAGCAGTGTCCGGGCTATTAGGGTGCTTCGTCTGTGCACCCAACTTGTTTATAGTCAACAAGTGAAAATTGGTTGTGCTAAAGGGAAGAATTCTCAGAAATATTTTACAAGTAGCTCTGCTGTTCATAAGGTAAAAAGGTAGACAACACATTTTATTTGTTCTGATGGTTAGCGGCTCTGAGACTGATGGGAAACGCCAAGGAACCCAACAGATCAAGCTGTTAGCTCAGAACTACTCTTAGCTATACTTTTTGCTAATGTTTTGTCCAATCTAATTTTCAATATGCTTGCTAACAGGCTCTCTGTCATTTGTAGCCCAGGCACTAACAGATTTTTCTGTAAGAGCACTTTTCCGTATCTTGCAGGTAAAGCGATTATTTCCCTTGTTGCTAAGTTCTCTTTGTTGTTTAAATATTTAGGGGTTGCTATTGTGTTCTGCTGCCTGAGCCAAGCATAGACATGCTTTGTAATTTTTTTTTTAAATCATTCCTTGAAAGTTGCTAACTGTTTTTCTCACTTCTTTTAAAGTATGCTTCATGGATCAGTCATGAGGTACCCAGATCTGAACACAGCACTCCGCAGTGACAAGAACAGTGCAGTTACTTTCCCTTCCCATTGAGGACTGCCACTCTCTCTGGACAAACTTCATGCACCCGCTTACACTATTTAGTACCTACTTATAGTTATTTATTTAATTATCTATTTATTTATTTATTTTATTTAGTTGAGTGAATAAGCACTGGAACAGACTTCCCAGAGAGGTTGTGGAGTCTCCTTTTCTGGAGGCATTCAAAACCCATCTGTATGCAATCCTGTGTGACCTAATTGAAGTGATCCTACTCTGACTGGGAGTTGGTCTAGATGATCTTCCAAGATCCCTTCCAACCCCTAAAATTCTATGATTCTGTGATGAGTATTCCTCTGTCCAATCACTCAATAAAATGACCTCAGCACTGAAACCCTTCATAGTGTTGAGTGCCTTCCCAGAAGAAGCTATTCAGCCACCAAGTCATTGCTATCTAGCATTGCTTTCTATGTGTTGGTTACAGTTTCCATTAAACTGGGCAGTTTTCCTGTCTAGAAGAAAAGAAACTGATTCTTCGTTATAGCACTGCAAGAGATAAAGCCTCCAGTCCTGTGCTAAGATGCCTATGTATCACTTGCTTTCTCTTCAACAATTCATTCTGGAATGCTAGAAAACAAACGATGCCATTAATTTTGCATAATCCATGTTCTTTCTAAGCTTATCGAACTGGTTGCTCCTGTGTCATGGTCTTCTATCGATATACGAATCAGCTAAAACTCACTGAAATAACACAGGAACAATTGGAGTGTGTTTATATGCTTCCAATGCTCTTTTCTTTAATCATTTTTTTTTCCCAAAGATATTGAAAGAACAATTTTTCACTCTACACAGTTTACTCATCCTGTCTCAAAAATCTTTTGTGGGATTCACTCAGATCCTTTGTTCTTGAAGAGCAGAAACTTCTAATGCTGGATAAACCTTCCTGCTTTCTCCAACCCAGGGATTGTCCCTCAGAGCTTGGCCCCACAGGATCCTAAGCTTCCTCAAGACTGTCTGGAGATGGTCTTAATTTTGCCTCAGGGGGACTGCTCTCCTGAGTTAAGCATTTTCTTAAGCTCTTTTGCAGAGTCTGGATCACAAGGGCAGTAAATGAACAGTGCTTAATATAACAGTTCCCTTGGGCTTGCAAGGTGTTTCAGTCACTCCTCTGAAGTCCTACACACTCTTTGCTCCCACTTTTTTAATCTCTCAACACTCACTTCTTTGAATTTAGTAAGATAGCATTTATGCACAAAATGGAAGATATTTAATCCCCAGAGTATTCTAGGTCTCCTTCACTGGACAGGAGGTTTCTTCCAGTAGTTTTTAGCTCTCTCTAAAGAGCTTTTTTTCAGCTCTTTACATTGCTGTTTTTTATATTTTTTCAGAAGGAGAAGGCCAGCTCATGTTTCCAATGTGATTATTTTGTATGGGCTGAGTAGGATACGTCGATAGATGATGCAATGGGGTTGCTAGAAGGTGGCTGTTCAGACTGTGCTGCCGCTTTCAGGGCCAAGAAAAGGAATCACTATAGTTTTGTGCAGCTTTCTAAATCACTTCTCCGGTACTGAAAATCTCAGCCAAAGTCCTTTAGTGGTGTTTATTTTTTTACATGTAATTAGTTAACAGAAAAGGAGCTTTTCAGTGCAGATAAAACTTCCCATTCTTTCAAACCCCAATGCTTTTTGTTGTATTTATTCATTTATCAATGCTGTGAAAGTTTCATGTGCTCCAGCCATTGATTTCAGGAGCCAATGCTATTTTTCCTGTTTATTATAATTTATTGTCTCATTGTTGCCAGTAGTTTGCACTTAGTTGAGTTTCCCACACAATATCCAGGAAACATCTCTATAGCATCAGGCTTCCTCAGATTGATTCCCACAGGGGCTGGGAGAGACAAGCCACTCCCAGGCGCTTTGTGATGTGGATGCCGAGCGTCATGTTAAACCCACCATTTGGAGACTTCCTTCCTTGCGCCTACAGTAGCACACGCGGTAGCCAAAGCATGTCTGCCCCTGCTACGCACTCTCCCACAGAGCCTTTGGGAAAATGTTACCTCTGTGTGTGCTTTCACAATTGCATCACTTTCTTTTACGTGTGCTTAACACGCTTGTTACCTGCCTCCAGTGAGAATGCACGTCTCCTAGGGTGTCTGTTTGTGTTAGGGCACAGCTAATGAAATTATCCTGTTAGAGTATTTCATTTCGATTTACCTTTCTCCGCTGTTGATTAACTGATGACTTGCGAATGTTGACTGATGTATTAAGTTGTGTAGGTAGAGGTGCTGCAGGTAGTAAAGAGGGCCAGTATACCATTCTATACATAAGTTCCTTTGGAAACACACTCCTTAAATAATACCCGCAAGAGTATCCTGGGAAAGCTGTGAAATTAAATGAACATTGTCTGTGTCTCCCTCATGAGCAATACTTCCCTACCAATAAACAATGAGTTCATGGGTTTAGAACAGAGACAACTTTATGGAGAGTGGGGGAGCAGCGGAGAGAAAGGTGACTGCAGAATTAACTTCACAAAGTCAGTGATTCATAAATCAATTCTGTTAAACTATGTCATCATCCTTTCCTGCTGCCTTCCCTCTTCACTCCCTTCGCCTGCAACTCCCTCTCCACCCCACCTCCTCGCCCTCCCGGATGTGCTGCACAATAGTTGTGATCCTTCCCTCCTCCCTTGGTCCTAGTAGTTAGTCACTGCTCTACCTCAGAACACTTTGGTTTGGGGTTTTTGGTTTTTTTTTTTTTCCTTTTCTTTTTTCCTTAAGTCAAGGTTGAGTGAATCATATTTTGGCTGGTTCCAGTTCTTGACCTCACAAGGTCATGTGAGGGCTTTTCCATTTACAACGTGTAGTGACTCCAATTCAGATGCTGGGAAAGCTGCTGCTGCTGGGCTTGGCTTGAGCACCCTCAGCTCTGCCTAACACGTGGCAGTTGTCCAGGTGCTTTCTTTGGTTTTCTCAGATTTTGGCAAGGGTCACAGCAAGCACTGCACAAACTGGCATATAAGAAATTGTATTTAAAAGCAAGAAAACACTTTTCCCATCAGGGTGGTCGAACACTAGAACAGGTTACCCAGAGAGGCTGTAGAGCCTCCATCCATGGTGATATTAATAGTCTGACTGGAAATGGCCCTGAGCAACTCTGAGCAGGTGGGTTGGACTACACAGTCTCTGGAGGCTACTTCCTACCTCTACCATGCTGTGATTCTGTAGAGAGTATGGTGCTTTCAGTTGTCAGCCAAGATAGCTGCAATAGCATTTCCAGAACAAAAAATGCTATTTCATATGAACCGACTAAGTACTAAAAATTCAGTAGCAGGTTCCTTATAAAAGTGATTGCCAGAAGAATATATTTGGAAATATTTTAAGATCTTAAGTGCTTATGTGGGTAGCACAAACTTTGGCAAAGTTCACGGTAAATGTTATAAATTAAGTGGTTAAACTGTAGTGTTCATGCCAGACTCATGACTGCTAAATTCAATACAAATTCTTTCTAAATGAAATCTGGGTGGGGGTTTTTTGGTGGGTTTTTTTGTTTTGTTTTGTTTTTTGGTGGTTTGTTTTGTTTTGTTTTGTTTTGTTTTGTTTTTAATAATTCCCTGCTGCCAAATCCCACCAGAGCACAGCTTTCCATTTTCCCATTTCTGCTCCTATAGAAGTCAGACTGTTTTGTCTATTACATGGTTCCCATGACAAGAACACCATAATACCTTGGTCTCTATAAAAAGCCAGGTGTTTAGTTTAGTTCCTGGTCAGCCCGAGGAAGACTTTGCTTTCTAAGTTCTCACTTGGAAGCACACCGAGGACATACTATCTGGTTGCAGGCAACCTCATGTGCCAGAATTAATTTTAACTGACCATACCAGGAAAAGAAATTTAACTGACCAATGCTTTTAAAAATATTTGCTAGTTTATTGGCATACATTTGTATGTTTGTTTTAAAACAAAGCAAATCCAGCTAATTCTCTGTTTGTCTGTCAACTCTTAGGAGTGACTGCGCTTCTTTTCTGTTGAGAAATTTAGTGAAAATTTATATAATGGCAAGATTACCAACCTAAGAAATAGAAAGCTGGGTGACTTTTTTTTTTTTCGTCCTGTGACCTCCTGCAGATTTGCAAATATATTGACCAAGGTGCTTGGTGCTCCATCACTGCTTTCTGTCTTGGCCTCCAGTTTGCTTTTTTAATCCACTGACAATTAGCTCCTGCTCAGAGGTGCTGCTGAGCATCTTTGAGAAACCTGCTTCTTTTTCTGTCTTCCTGTTTGTCCTTCTGCTGATCTTTGTCACTTTGTTTTCTTTCCTCCAACACTGTCTTTCAATCTCTTGTCCTAGTGAATTTAGAAAGATTATAACGTGCAAAGTGACTCTTTTCCTTTGCTTCCTTCTTTGTCTTTTGTCTTAGTTCAAAATTTGCATATTTGGATCATTCCCCTTTTCAGGCAGAACCTTCTATAATTACCTGGCTGCATTTAACATTATGGGATCTCCGGCAAGGTTATTAGCTATTACTAATCGTAAGGGTAATGACTAGAAAGATATCCTTGTAAAAATTCTATATACCCTGAAAATGTATAGAAAATTAAAAATATCTGGAATCCAGGACACCCCTTTGCACAATTCCTTTTTTTTTTTTTTCTATAAGTTCTGTTAAGTTCACAAAATGCTTTTCTGTACTTTACAGGGCTGAGGTGACAGGATGAAATTGCTCAGATGCCTGAGGCAACAGACTGAGTTGTCTGGAATGATAATGATTATTCAAATGATAATTATCCAAATGACCCAGATTTCTTCCTTGCTGTATCTTGACAAATCGCTAGGCAGTGACACCTCTGCTGTCTGTGGTTCTGTGGGCAGACACGTTTGGATACCCACATAGGTAAGCTATAGAGATCAACCATGCTAAGGTGTATCAGGCATTAGGTGTCTAAACTACAGTGTCTTTCATGAAGTTTTCAAGATAATGAGTTACTGTAACTGCATTTTTTTCCTATTGTACTTCATTGTCTTTATGTTACAAGTTCATCTTTCTATTGTGCAATTTCAGAATATGCAGTCTATTTTCAATCAGTTGCTGCCAGTTCACCTGAAATAATCTTATTTTCTCTAAGTATTTGTCCTGAACCACATACAGCCTGGGATCACACTGACTGTTTAGCTTACAGAGTTATATTTGCAGACCTACAGTTTAGGTAGGATAAAATATGAATTATACGGGAAAACTCCCAAGTAGCATGCCCCTGCATCCCTGATCTCCCTGATTGCATGGGAAGCTTTCCATTTAGGATGGAGTCATGAATTTTATGGTGACTTCTGCTAAACAAATTAGACTTGAAAAATAATGGTACTATAACAAAGAAAATTATGAAAGGTATAAATCTTATATATTTCTGGACCTTAGTGCATTTATGTTCCACATTTTGCATGCTGTTCTCAAGTAACCCGTTGATCTTACTTGGCTTATTTATTTATTAATTTATCTATCTATCTATCTATCTATTTATTTATTTATTTATTAGCTTGATACTGTCACAGAACTGCAGACTGATTTGTGTTGGAAGGGACCTCAAAGAAAATCTAGTTCCAACTCCCCCTGCCATGGGCAGGGACACCCTCCACTAGCCCAGGTTGCCCAAAGCCCCATCCAACCCAGCCTTGGACACTGCCAAGCAGGGGGCATCCACAGCTTCTCTGGGCAACCTGTGCCAGGACCTCACCACTCTCACAGGGAAGGATTTCTTCTTTATTTCTAATCTTTCCTGCAGTTCAAACTCATTACCCCTCATCCTATCACTCCATGCCCTTGTAAACAGTCCCTCTCCAGCTTTCCTTCAGGCCCCTTAGGTGCTGGTAGGCCACTATAAGGTCTCCCTGTAGCTTTCTCTCCTTCAGGCTGAACAAGTCTCTCAGCCTGTCTTCACAGGAAAGTTGGTCCAATTTGTTTGTTTTATACATAACTTCTCTCCTCATCTCCTTCCTCTTTGCCAGCTTACTGTGGATTTGTCTTCCACTCTTGCTTCTGCAGCTGTGGAATTCCAAGGCTCGGATTCTCAGAACAGGGTGTCTAACTGTAACCAGCACAGCAGTGTACCCTGTTGAAGAGACTAGCCTGTGGGTTTTGTGTATTGATGATTGTACCTATACTTATCTTTAATCCTTTAATGGAGAAGGAATGGGCTAAAAGGATGGAAGAGAAGAAGTGAAAAGCAGAAGTTGCTGCAATACAACGAGGTATGGCTTAACAATAAATAGACAGGAAAATCACTGGATGCAAAAGGATGAGCAGATTTGTGGAAATTGAGAGAAGTGCCATGACTCTTCTGGCTTCAGAGTAGTTAACCCAGGAGTGTTTCCTCCATATCATCATGGGTCAGACAAAGATCATCCTCCCATGTTCTCTCACCTGTTATTCAGTTCTCTGCAGTATCTTTTCCTCTGCAGACCAAAATAATAAAAGAGAAAGGTTCCCCTTGCTCTCTGTGCAATATCTGATGCCATTAGAAGGCATTGTTAAACACTAAAAGAAATAAGACTGAATGTAAACAGTCAAGACCTAGTTTTTCTTTTAGTACCTGGCAGAAGAACTAAAAGGCTTTTGAAAGGCTGATGCTTTCAAAACGCCAAAGCTTTCAAGAGGAGTACATCAGTGATCTCCCAGCTTTCTGTGCTGGTAAAGTACTGCTTGCAGAATGCATTCCAGCACTTATGGAATTTTGATGAAGTCCCAGTTTGCACAAGATATTGTCAGCACATTTTTATCCCAACTGTTGCACTCGGAATGAAGTTCTGTGAACATAAGGAGCATGTGCATCATTAGTTACTCAGGTTTGCAGCTCACACTGATCTTCATTCCCCACTGTTCTGGCTCTAAAACTTCTGCTTATCCTAACCAGTTAAATAAGGTAAGAAAATGAGAAGCTATGAATGGGCCATATACTTTGAAAAGCTTTGATAGCTTGACCATAATACCGTGTTTGACATAGCTTCACAACTTTTTATTTGAAACTGGCCTGCATCCAACCAGTTAGGAGAAGCAGTGAGAACTGCTAACTACAAGAAAAAGACTGACTTCTTGGAAAGACTTCCCTGATTTGGAGTCGTATGTTGCTTTTCATTCTGTATGCCAGCTGTCTCCAAAAGTAATATGTTAAAGAATTTAACCACTGCAAAGATTAGATGATATATAAATACACGAAAAACTACATATAAAGCACTTTTAAAATAGGATTTCAATAAGAAAGAAAGTTAGGACAAGAGGAAAGAGCAAGTTGTGCCAGGGGAGGTTTAGACTGGATATCAGGAAAAAATTCTTCACTGAAAAGATTATCAAACATTGGAACAGACTGCTCAAGGAAGTAGTTGAGTCACTATCCTTGGAGTTATTTAAAAGATGAGCAGATGTGGGGCTTAGAGACATGGTTTAGTGATGGACTTGGCAGCAGTAGATTTATGGTTGTACTTGATGATCTTAAAGGTCCTTTCCAACCTGAATGATTATGTGATTGTATGAAATTGTATGAAATTTAATTTGAAGAAGGAGGATACGGTGTTTCTGTACCAAGCGGCTGTGATCCTGTGCTTCTCCAGAGCACTGAACACCTGCAGGTGGCCTGACAGCAACAGAAGTAGACATTGGTGGCCACTTTGGATTGAACTCTAATATTTTGTCATTCTATATGGGATATCACACTAAACTGGAAGATAGAAACCCTGAAACACAAATTAAAATGAAATGAGAGAACATGAAATAAATGTTAAAAATATTTCCATGCACAACAAATAATTTATTCAGAAAATACATTGTAAGACAGCATAGTTCCTCTCCCTTCCCACCAACAAAGCCTGGTTTAACTCCAGAATCTCAGGGAAGATTAAAATTAAAGACCTACTTATCCTTAACTGACAACTTCCTAAAATAAAAGAACTCTGAGAAGAACCAAAAGAGAAATTGCTGTACTCATTGAATCTTACTGCAAAGTACCCTCTGAGCCACATAAATGACAATATTTGCTTCAGGATCATTGTCCTGGAACATGTAGTTCTGAGTTACCAACCTTTTTTATTTTCTGTACATAAATGTATGCTTCATAATGAGTTCATAAATCTGTTATTGCAGACACAACTCTTAATTTTTGATATTCAAATGAGAGTTTCATATATATATATATATATATATATATATTTTTTTTTAAACTTGAAGATTGTAAAAACTTTGTCCTGTATACAAAATCTTGTTTTCCTCTTTTAGTACAGTTACAGTTACAGTGCTGGAAATTCTGAAGAGCAGGAAGTCTCCAAAGAGTATATAAAATCAGTAATGACCTCAAGGGAACTCACTTGCATATAACAAGCAAAAGACAGATCTGTCTTAAAACAGATGCTGCGCAGAAGCATGCATTTGATTCAGTGGAACAGGAGTCCTCTAAGGTCTATGTTAAGAAGTAGTTGTTAGGCTTAGCAGTTAAATGGGAAAACTGAAAACCTTCAGGCTTTGGCTGCGTGATGTAGGTCAAATTAAGAAAAAGAAGTATACTAATTTCTTCAAGTGACATTTGTAGTTCCTTAAATCAGGGCATCAGAGAAACTCAATCAGGGCTGTCATTAGGCACATCATGTTGCACCTAGATTAGACAACACTCTTTGCCATCAATTTGCCATGTATGGGTCATTCTCCAGAATAGCCAGGGTAGGAAGGCATGGGGAATGATGAGAAACAGAAGGAAAAATTGGTTTGCTGAAGCGGAGTTATGTAACAGGAGAATGGGAATAATAAGGACCTTGGGATTGAAGACCAGCCTTTGGGTTTTCAACCTTTGAGGCTGATCTGAAGTGTGATGAGGTGGTGTTCAGCGAATTCCCCTTACATTTAAGAGTGATAAAGGATTCCATCTCTGAATATCACTAGTGGCCCTACTTTTTTCAAGGCAGTGAAGGCATTATTTTCCCATCATAAATACCGGAGATGTGCTGAAAACTGAATGCTGTTGATGAAACGTCTCGGATACCTGTTGAAAATTCCTCTCTACAAGGAACAGATGGTTGTATGAGGGAATTTGTATTTGTGCCAAAGAATCATTCCAAACACCCACATCGTGAAGGTCACCAAGTGCAGAATTAGTACAGACACCAGCTTCAGGACGATAGTTGCCAAGTCCTAGCTGCACCTGGCTGAATCTGAAATATAATCATCCTGGGGTGAGTCATGTTTGTTAACTGTATCCCAAGTAAACCAACTAAGTGCATATCAAGCTGATATAAAATATTATTGGTTCATTAAATTAATTTTAAAAAGCAATTTGAAGTCTCTGGATCAGCAGCACAAAGAGGATAAAGAGCCAAAGACTGGATTCCTGGAATGAACTCACATGTAGCATTACAATATCTAAGTCTTAGTTTTCCTGCCAACTAACAGAATTTCTTACATGTGGAGCTACAAGAAGCAGCTCAATTCTAGCAAGAAGCACTAAACACTAGAAAACACTTGCTAGAAAGCACTAGCAAGAAATTACTACTCAAAAAATAGCAGGTATGCTTCAAAGTAAATTTACTGGAATTTAGGATTTAGTGAAAGGAGGAATTAATGCTTATTAATAATAATTGTGTTTTAATTCAGAAACTTGAAAATGTTAATTGTGTCCTCCTAATGGTCGTAAGATTCTCCAGATGTCACTGTCTTCACCCCGTCCAAGAGAAATGGCCAATGTTTTATGTTTTGAGAAGTGTCTTAGAGTCTACACATTTTCCCCCACTGGTTTTGGGTAGGGCTGGGTTTTATTCTGACTTAAACAAGCCCCTCAGTTTTGGAATAAGGATTTGTATATAGCCTTTTGTAATTTTGTTTCTTTAAACTTGTGGATTGATTATCTGCATTATTCTTGAAAGACGTCCATGTTAAAAGGTTTCCAAATTTGGGGTTTCTTTTTTTTTTTTTTTTTAATTTTACATTTCTTGGTCCTTATGCCTAGCTCCAGTTGAAAATATTGTCATAAGTCAATGATAGCCATATTCTGTTAATACATTTAGAAGGCTAAGACTAAAGCTTCAGGAGCTTGAATTCTCAAGAGAATGATCTTAAGCTTCTTGGCACACCCAGCATGAGTAAGAGGGCCCTATGGTTACAAAAGAACCATGCAGGTAATTACCAGATTTTTTGTACCTTTTCCCTTTCATCTTTTGTTCTGCTCATGCTATTTGTTTGTCTGCCTGTATTTTCATGTCATTTTCATCCCCATTCTGCATATTTGCCTGCATTAGTATTGAATTTGTGTCTCTCCATGAACAATGCTTACTTGGCCTTACTTAATCAAATGTGGGTTCTTATTTTCTGACACTAGACCTGAAAAGTGGTTTTGTGTAGTCTGTTTCCTACCTCTTTTGTTCCAATTCCCAAATAATTCCTTTGTCTCTTCCGGGTGATGCTTCTGTTCTACTCATCTGCTTGTTTCTGTTCATTTTCCTCATGGAAAGCTCTGATACCAACCTCTTTGAGCCCTAGGCTGTTTTATCCTGCCGGACACTTTGTCTCAGATTTGGATTCAGTATTATTGTTACAAGTTTCTTTGGCAAGTTTCACTGATGCTATCAACTGCAAAGAAGGAAAACAAGTGTGAAGGACATTTTTGTCCAAAAGGGCTTTGTTCTAGGTCTAATCTGCATGTGCATTCCAGCCAAAGAAGCATTTATATGTATTTTAAAACTAAGGTTGACAGAGAATATATAA
>VZTU01030707.1:0-60680 GCA_013400835.1 Zapornia atra
TTAAAGTGTTTGTAGTATGATTAGAACTTTATGGACATTAGGCTATGAAAGTGACAACCAGCTGGTTCCCTTAGAAGGGGAAAACTATAAACTCCTCACCACAGAAAGTTTCCGTCAGAGGACGTGGTGTTGCTATCGGCTACTGGTTCAATTCATTCTTTTTCTCAAATGCTTAAACTTTCTGTTCTCAGTGTTAAAAATTTACCATTGCATCAAACCCCTCTGTTCATGACTATGGCTCAGCCCGATGTACCACAGACATTTTGGAGAGAAGATGCTATCTTTGGGCTCACGTACTCCAGCACATACACAGCACAATAAACTAGAAATTACACAGCTTGGGTTTGTCCCTTTGTGCCTCTGACAACTGAAATGTGAATTCAACAAAGGCTTGGAACTACTGAGGTTCTGCACTTTGTGAAATGAGAATTTTGTAACTGTTTGGGAACTGGGTTTGAGGCTAATTCCACACAGAGAACCATAGTATAGTATGGAAGCCAGGATGGAAGAAGGAGTAGTTACTGAGGGACACAGCGTTTTTGGAAATGCTCCCACCTGTATTTTAGGCTATTTTTGTCATGTTTTGAAGGATGCTGAAAATGTAAATGCTGTCTTCTAGCATCCATTACTGAGTTACACAGCTGCTGGATCCTAATGGGTCCAAGATGCAGACTCAAGGATTTTTACTCAATTCTGTGTAACTAGAGTTTAACATGGTTATGAACTAGTAATGGATAAACCAAAACAATAAATACTACTAGGAAAGGAAGAAAGCAATAGGAAATCTGTGAAAGTAAAACACAGAATTTAGGAATTTAAACACTTGTGATAGTTTTTTCTGAAGTGCTTCAATTACCTTGTGATATAAATGACCAAGGAAATAAATACTATGGAGAGACAGGGCAGCGCCATGCTTTTCATAGCAAATTTGATATTGGGTTAGGCTAATAAAGCAGATGGTTCCAAACCCTGGCCTTTCTAATGCTATTTGAAACACAGCACATCCGGGAAGAAATGCTTCACCTGTTCTGTGTCAGGAGTAAACTGTTCTGAAGAGAGGAGAAATAGCAGAAAATGTCATTGAAAAATAGTATTTTTTAGTGGTCAGAATGTAACTTGCAAACTGGGAAATGGAGCAGGACTCCAAGAACTAGTGGGTTCCTGCTCTTAAAACAGTATTAAGCGTTTAAAGTCCAAGGTGACTGATCATTGTCTGATACAAAGAACGCCTCTTGCAGCACTGCAATCAATACTGCTGTAGCAGTGCATCACTGGAAGGACAGCACGCTCTAGCTTCATGCACAGCAGTCTTTGAGCAATACCATTTCTTAGTTCACCACTGGATTAAAAAATGATCAAAGCTGGGTCTTTGTGCTTTGGAGAGATCCCAGCTTCACAGCTAGAGTTAGGGACGAACCCCCTGTACTCACTGCTGTAGTAACAATAGCTGTAGAGAGCAGTTTAGAGCAAATGTCTCTATTGAATTGCTTGCATGTTGCGTTCTTATCCAAACAGATACTTGCCATGCTTGAGCTCAGGGCATCCCTCCAAACAGGAATGAAATAAAATCTTTAATTAGACTTCTTGTTGGGCACAGAAAAAATAAATTCAAGGTAGATTCGTATATTCTATTCAAGTGTAAATACATACATAATATGGATAGGGGTTTTTTTCCTCCACTGCTGACCTTGTATAATACTGTAAAGGTTTCAAAGTTTATATGTAATTTCAGTTATTCTGAATTTTCTAATTGAAATAATGCAGTGCCAGGATACTTTATATTGTCTTACAGCACTGTAATGTCAGATTTGTAAGATGTGGAATTTATTAGTTTAGCTGGGAAGGTCTGAGCTGTGCATGTGTTTCAATGATGGCTTTGCTTAATATAAAAGAGAATTATTTGGTAAGTTTGTTTCAGATGGCTTGAGATAACGAAACAGGCAGAGGACACTTACTGCTTATGTGCAATACTTCATAGTTACACAGAATGTGAACTGCCTCTGAAGAACTAGGTTATTTCAGCTGTTGAGGTAGTAGTTTAGGGGAATGAAATTCTTTGTGTTTCTGGAATTTAGATTTTCTTAAATTTGGGCTGAAATACCTATTTTATGATTTCCCCTTGCAATTCTGTCTCCCAGGATCAGATCTCTACTGCCTAACTGTAAAATTATGTTAAAAGTTTAAAGAATATAAACTAATATTGAACAATATTATTAATACATAATTATCATATAGATCAGATTCATATGCAATAATATTCTGATTTTTAATGTTCCTATTTCAGACTGACTTTGGTGTATGTGTGTTTGTTTAATTCTTCTGTAGCACTGTAGAACAAACCTGAAGTTTTTATGTTTCAGATGGTCTTGTTTTACACTGTGTTGCCTAAACTGGCTTTGTTTGTATTTATTTGCAGGATCGTGCAAGGACTTTTGACATGCATTCACTGGAGAACTCGCTAATTGACATAATGAGGGCTGAAAATGATTCACTGAAAGGTAAATTTAGAAACAGACTACTTCCTGCAGTAAATAATTGGGAAGACGTGCTTATTTAGAATAAGAAACTTCAGTTTTGGTTAGGAAAATTAAAGTTATTGTGCACCTAACACATGTCAGTCAGCTCGGGTAGGCTGCCTTTTTTTAGTTGTCTCTAGATGAAGCTATTGCAACACATGAACACTTGAGTGTGTTTTGTCTTTATACAAAACAATGTGAAACACAAACATAAGCTGATCTTTTGTTTAAGTTGCCAGTGTTGTTTTTAATAGATACAATGTGTGCAGCCTGCAAAAATGATCAACTTCAGGAATCTTGTGCAGCTCAGTGAGACGTAACTTTTTGCTTAGTAGTGTTTTCCTGCTGAAGTCGTAGTTCTTTCTGTCTTGGGGAAGCATAAGGTTTATTATTTCAATTTAAGAAGAATACAGTATTTCAGCACAAATTTTTTTAGTTCTTTACCTTGCTTTTTATTGTTGCCTTGAATTGCAGAATTCTTTGTACCACTGAGAAAGGAAAAGGCAGGTTGAACTCACTTGCAGTTGGAAATTATCTTTTTGGGTTTTTTATCTCTACCCCAAAGATAAGCTTTCTTTCAAAATATCTCAATTTACAAAGTATTGTCTACATATTTCTTCTAAACCTGAACAGAAACTGCTTATGGTACACAGTTCAGAAACCTAGCTGCTTATTCGTCTATATGATGAGTAATCTATTTCAATTTGATGGTTTCATGTATAAGTGAAAGTAGTCAAACTCTTTCTTATGCTCATATCTAAGCATTCAGTTTTATTACCAGTCATGAGACCACTAAGAAAAACAAATCTGCATTTGTGGTTTCTGAAAGCAGATTTCTTATGGTATCAAGGCTTGTGGTGTTAATGTAATCTGGCTTGTTTGAATAGTGATTCTTGCTCAGAAGACCAACCTTTGATAAACTGGCAGTAATCGGTGTTTGCTGCGTTCACCGTGGTCTGACATTTAGCTTGTGTTTCACATCCCCAGTACTGTGCTACAATGCAGGGTGATGGGAAACACCAAGAAACACATTTTCCTATTGAAATGACAAGAGAACTTGACGTAGATAAAAGTAATGCCAGATGAATTAAAAAAACCCCAAATACATTCCCTCCTTATGTGTTGAGGGCTAGGGTTTTATCAATGACAAGTAGTAATAACATTAATTTTTCTTCTGCTGTCTGGCAACATCCTCTGCCCCCAGCATTGCTTACTGAACCAAGAATCAGGTGCCCTTACTTGACTGCAGCACCTGGGATTTGCCCTGAGACCTTCAGTTCAACTGTCAGGCAGGCCCAACCCAGTTCTTAGCTGCTGAAATCCGGCAAGATAACAACTCAAGGTGATACAGCTGTAGAACAAATAAGTTTTCCCTTTAAATTTGAATTTAACAAAGTCGAGTCTGTATTTATTCATAGGTATTCAGCAACTGAACAAGGGTATTTCTGTAGAGTAGTATGATTTCTAGTTTAAATGCTTTGAAAAGATTGAAAAATCTTTTGATTGCTTACCATGTTTTAAGAATGGTGGAATAAGTGTGTCAGCAAAGAGTAGGCTTAGCTCTGGCACACGTTAATTCCTGCTTGAGCTTGATCGTTAATCCTCTCTGCAGAGTCATCTATGGTTTGTCTAAAGTTTTGTGTGCTCAGTGTCATACTGATTAGAACACAGCAGTATCAATCAGGTATTGTTCTGGGAATTATTCCTTAAGTTCTTTATAAATTGTCCTGTTTCATGGTTAATGGTTATAAAACTATAAAGAAAAAGCCTCAAAACTGAGATGAAAAATTTAAGTGATCCTATGTAAAATACTTTGTTGCAAAGTCTTTTTCAGGGATTTCCTCAGCAAAACTATTGTTTGATTATAGTGAAATATGCAGTGCACTGAATTTGCTGCTCATCTGTCACAATAGACTTAATACAGCAACTTACTTGTTATAACATACTTAGGAATGGATCTTTATTTAAGCTAGCATCAACTGTGTTGTAGTAATGCTGCAGTGATCATCTGTAAGTGGGGTGGGATTTTAAGGAGAGGGAATCCTTTTGGTTAAACCAACTGATACAGCTGGAAAAAGCCTTGTAACTTGCTGGTACAAAACATAGTTCAAGTCTGAAGAAGGGCTGATGTGATCATGAGCCTTTTGTGGGGTTTTTTTTTTCCATCTGTATCAGTTGGGGTGTGATTGTATCTTACCACAGATTTCTCTCCCGTGTGCTTTTCTCATTTCACCTTTATTGAAACTGATTGAAAGGAATCATTAGAAACCTTGGATCTAGAAATCTTAAAATATGACAAATTATGGTTATTAGTTCAAATCTTGCTTGCCATTTCGAACACCTGCAGTTAAATAAGCAGATCTGTAAGAAGCTTTGTGGTTTGCATTTTAAATGGGTTATTCAGTGCATACACTGCTTTTAAACTAAAGTTTGGTACTCTCCGAAAGGAAAAGCTGGCTTTGAAGCTTTAAAAATAGCCTGGGCAAGACACTAATAAAACATACTGTAGGGAGCAATCTCAGAACGGCATGAAAATAATTTAGATGATCTAATAGGTCTCACTGCTGTCTTGTGAGTCTTTGAGAGGCTTTCGTATTGACTCAACATGAGTTTAGTATACAGCAATAACATCACCCCCTTTCATACTGTAATGGACCTCAAGAGAAAGAGTACTATGTTGAAATATACCTTCACAAGAAGTTAGAGTACGGACATGATAAAAGATACCAGCCACAGCTTGGAAACCTCTGTTGGAAGTAATTTCCATCTTAAAATGGTATGGTTTTGATCCTGTAATAAAAAGATAAGTAGGAATCAAAATTTAACAAAATTAATTCACAGGATGAACTTCTTGACTGAGGTGATTAACTGTGCTAGCCATGGATTTGTTTAGGACATTAGTAACTGTGTCCTGGGGTTCTCTTGCTGTATGAAATAGGGTTTCCTGATAGAGGTTCAAAGGTGAATCTTAAGTATCATTGATTCAGTGCATTCAATATTACCTTTTAATGCTTGTGATAGGCTTTTGCCCCCCCTTCCCCTTTTTAAGGTATATTTTTATCCCTGCTCAAATCCTCTTCCTTTGCTGAGCAGCTGCCATTTCAATATGTTATTTTTATCCACACGAGTGAGTGTGCTGCATGCTGCATAGCCAATGACAGCCTGCAGAAGCCTTTCCCTGGAGACTAATTGCATCTTCTTTACAATGTATTCAGCCTTCCTGAGCTGAGCCTGGGATCCAGAGACCGATTTTTGAATCTGGGTCTTCCAGATGGCAATTTGAGCGTTACAGTAATAGTAGTAGATTGACTAAATATTTCCTTGTTAAGTGACACTGAAATGTCTTTAAATACTTTATAACCATAGGCTGTTTCATTACCTAAATATCCTATGTTCAGGATATAAGGTTATTGCCTGGAAATTATGCAAGGTGAAATGGATTAAAGAAGCAGGCTGTTACATCTGTGTCTAGCCCTGTGAAACGTTCCTGTAAAATCTGGGTGCGAATAGCTCAGTATCTGCATGAATGTGATGAGTGTTGGAATAGCCTTTAAAGACTAAATGTACTAATGCACAAAAAGGAAGGATTTGGAAGTAGCCTAAGTTCAGAGCATACAGACAGACACAGGGAAAGAAATAGCAGCTCAGAATTTGAGAGGTGGGAAGCCAGAACAACAAGAACAGGCCTGAGCAAGCATATACACCTAACTGAACTTTTAAAGCAGTCATCAGCCCCTTAATATTAATTTGAAAAACTACTTCACATGTGAACAAAGTAGGCAAGCCTTATAAAGTGTTCTTTGATGAAAGGAATCAAAATAGTTTTGACAGCATTTTCTGAGTATTGGGTAAGAAACTGAACTAGTTGTTTCTGGAACAGGCTGCCCAGGGATGTGGTTGAGTCACCTTCTCTGGATGTGTTTAAAAAAAGGGTAGATGAGGTACTTAGGGATATGGTTTTGCTTAGGATGGGATTGGTTGGACTTGATGATCTTCCACGGTCTTTTCCAACCTTGTGATTCTGTGATTTTCTAGCTGTATGGATTATCAGACATACTAACGGAACAGAATGGAGCACTTGGTTTCCTATATGATCCAGAAAATTAAAGAGACTGGCAAGAAGCAGTCTCAATTTTTGCCAGGGGCTAAATAACAAAGGCTGTGATTCTTTTTGGGGAAGTGGTCCTTTATATATGCACGGGACAAAATCAGAGCTATTTTTAAACGTAAAACAATAGATTTTGAGTTTTTCTTAAATTTTAAAATCATCTTTGTTTTCATAGCAGTGAGGAATGCTTGAGGTTGGTGGCTAAGATCAACCTTTCTTCCCTACTTGTGCTCTATGTGAAGAGGCACACATGTAGTTACTCAGTCCCAAAGGTTGAAGGCCAGTGTGTTTGCCTGTGCTGGTGCTGCAGTCGTCTGTGCCACTGCTGCCTCGTGTACCTGAGCGAGCCCTTGCAGGGAGCCACGGTGGTGATGCTGCCTCAGACTTCCGAGGGCAGCATTCATGATCGGTCTCGTTTGTGTGCCTCGTTTCACAACAGTCTTATCTAAGGATTCCTCATTTGCAACTTTTATTGTATCCAACTTAGGATAAAATGCTCAAAACCTTATGCTTGTACTGCACAAAGCCATAGATAATTTTCTGTAGGCAATTACAGTTTCCAGTGAATATTCCAATATTAATTAAGAGGAAAACCAATTATTTTATTATCTCAAACTATTGCTGAACTGGGTCTAAAGCAATGAACTACAACCCAGGCTGCTGGGGGACAGTTGGAACTCAGCAGCTCCTATTACTGTCGCAATCCACTATTTTCCGTTGGGTTAGAGAAGTGTTCCAACTGACATTAAGGAGTACGGGCATGCTTTCTTCCCAAACGCAGCTAACAGTCAACATTTCAGGGCAAAACTCAGGATTTTTAATTTTTCAGTCTTCTGGTATGCTTTTTTTTCCCCCAGTTCCTCTCTTGGCAAGTGAAATGTTTGTTGATTTGCCCCTGCCCTGCCAATATTTGGGGTTTACCAGAGCCTCTATTTAGAAACAGCAACAAACTAGTAGGAAAAGGAACTCCCCTGGGCAACAGAACAAACAAATCTGCCATTAATAAATACTAAGATCAGACCATAGATTGGATTTTGACCTCACATAGGGGCAATCACAACTATACATAATGTAGAAGTTTACATTTGTTGGCTAGTGTATCTAATAAACTTTACATTTTCTCATTTAAATTGGCATTTGGTTTCGTGGCTTGAACGAAATGCTACGTTGTAAGAGACGCTTATTTTGATGAGGCTTAGCGAGGCAAAACTCGGTTCGAGAGAAAATAGATGATAAAAAATCACGCCTCAGCCTTGCAAAGGAAGGTCTGAGGCCCTGAAGGCAGAGGGTACGCCGGGAGAAGCCCCAGCACCCCCCTCCCTTGCCAGGAGAGGGGCCTGGCCAGGACCCTCCGGCGCCGCCGGCAGCGGGCTCACCTGGCGCTACCAAACGCCCAGCGCGGAGGTGAGCTCCGTCCTGTCTCTGACAAGGGGGGAGAGCGTTTGGTTTGGTTTTCGGGAGTGGCAGCCCACTGAAACACGGATTAAAACACTCTAGGTTCATGGCCAGCTCCCTCTCCACGGCCGGTCTCTGTGTTAGACGGGCCCTCGGGCAGGAGGGGCTGTGGAACCCCCCCTGCACTCGGTGCCGCTTTGGACTATCCCGAATACTGTCTCCGGGCCCCGCTGGCTGCGGCGGAGCTGATCCTGCTCCTCCTCCTCTTCCTCTTCCTCCGCCTTTCCGCAGCGCCTGTCCCGGAGCCGTCTCCGCGGGCATGTGAAGACCTCAGCCCGCAAGGTAGCTTTGCTGTCCTCGGCGGGGGCGGGGGGTTGCCTGTGTTCGGGTGCTGCCCAGCGCTAGGCGACCGCATGCCTTGCTTGGTACTCGCAGCTCAGCCTTTGCTGCATTTTCGAGCTGCCGCGAGTTGACAAGACTCGTGTTGCAGTTGGAGGGGAGAGGGGAGGCTTGCGGTGTTACCTGCAGCGGCGGGTTCCGGTCACTTCGGTGGGAGCGGGCTCGTGTAAAGGTCACCGGTTGTGTTGTGCTTCCTGAAGGCATGCTGAAGCCTGCCAGCTCTGCTCCGTTTCTATAACACCGGTATTAAACAACAATGGGGACTTTTAATATGGCTGTACTCGTAAAGTCGCAGGCGGGCCCTCTCTTTCCCCCTCTCAGCCCCCATAATTCAGGTTTTTGACGCCTCTCCTGCAAGACCACAGACCCGCCGGCGGTGCGAGCGCACCGGCTGCCGGTTGTTTCTGTAGGGAGAGAAAGGACGCGGGTGTATCCAGAGTATTTTGGGCAGTTAAAACTAGACTGATGACTAAATAATCAAATGGCTGGCTTGTGGCACTGTAAGCCGCGAGAAAACGGGGTCAGTTTAAAAAAAAAAAGGAGGTTTTAATTGATGGCAGTCTGGAATCGGCATCATTCATGCGGATGTAAACCCAACGAGAATGTGCCCCTTCTTTGGAAGATGCGTGTGGACTGGAACACAGGTCGCCCTGAGGCAAAGGAGTGTTATTTCGATTAAGACTTTGAGATTTTCTTCTGGTTATTCCTTGGCTCTGACACCTTAATCTTTTTTTATCAGGTGTGAAAAGCCAGGGCCCATTTCTGCTATCTCAGGAAACATTGTGCAGTAGCTAATAAATAATTTGCACCATTTGTGTCCATGTACAGCGATGCATGTGATTTAAAACATAAAGCAGCAGTTAAGTTACTGGTTTTTTCATTACATTCATTGTTACCATTCATTTTACTGCCAGGAGCCCCGGACAGGGGATGTAAGAAACACCTTTGCACTTATTTGGGAAATCACAGCACAACCCAAATTATGGACTGAAATGCACCATTTTAGCATTTGTTTTCAGTGATGGAAAACATCAATTGGAAGAGGTGAATTAATGTTGACATTCAATTCAGTCCTTTGGATTTATTGATATTTTTAATTTTCAGTGTGTGGGAAGTAGTTTGTAGGTTATGGTGCTGCTCAGAGATGGGGGGATTTTTCAAAGCATTAGCATTTACCTTTGGAGCTGCATTCAGAACTTGAGTTTGACCTGTGTTAAATATAGTACTGGAAGAAAACAAGGTAAGGTTACCTAATGCCAGTACTACTTTTACACAAGAATTACTAAATAGTTTAAACTTTGTGATAATATATGTTCTTATAGGAAAACAGGTCTTGATAATGCAGATATCAGACTATTAGGTGTTTATACTTCACTATTGCAGGATTTTGAGGTTTAAGGTATTAATTCAGCTGAGGAAGAGCAACACCTTGATTTATGCTGTCTGTTGAAAGCGGAGCCATTCAGCACTAAGCTAGAGGGTTATTAATGTAACCACCCTTTGAGGCCAGGAAATTCCTTCCCCTGCCACCATAGAGCAGTACAAATAACCCAGGGTTTTCTGATCCTGGTCCAGCTGTGAAATCAGTGTTAGAATTCCTGTTAACTTTATTGTAGTGTGAGGCCGATGAGGTTTTTTTTGTCTAAGCTTGAAGGCCCCTTGCCACGCTGTCCCATCTCCAGAGTATGGAAAATTACATGTCTTCCATAGTCCCTAGACAAGATATTTCCTAGGAATGTATGTGCTGCAAGTGATGTGGCAGAGATTTTAAAAACACAACAACACATTGAAATGCTACTAGAAATTTTAATGTCTGAATCAGTGATTTGATCTTGAAAAGTGTTACAGCCAACTGAAGTGTACTGAATTCCATGACAGCAGCCTAGCTAAATTGACTAAAACCTTTCTAAGGTTTTCTTGCTTTCTTTGTTATGTTTTTGTCTTGGTTAAATTAATTCCATCTTATCTTTTTTTTTCTTTAGAAGAGTGTTTAATCATCAGCCTTGTTCAGTATCGCTGTCCACCAAGCAGTTTTGTTTCTTTCTTTTCCGAATTCTTGCTTTGATAATCTCTGCCCATCCTAGATCATCTTCAAAGCAGCCTTTAATTTGGAGCTGTATTCCATGAGTGGTGTCTGTTCCTTGTTTTAGAAGACAGAGCTTGCTGCCTCCCCTCCCAAAGTGCTGAAACTACCTGTCTTTCGTCTTTTTCCTCACTTTGTTCACTTTTTTCCTTGATGTTGAATTGTTAGCTCTTCTTAGCCATGTTTTGCGTACTCTCTACCATCATGTTTATCAGGCTAGAAATGATATGAAAGGAGCAGAAAGGAAAGCCTGAAGTGCTTTTCTTAAACTTGAAGATAAAGGAGAAAGAGGAGATGTAATAAGAATGGGAATGAGTTTGGAAAAAAGATAAGGATGTGACAGGTGAGATTTAAGTGCAAATGGGAACAAGCTCCTAGGAAAGTCATACAGAAACACTTTTAGTAGTGAGAATTCTTTGGTATACCCAAGAGTCACTGTGCAGCAGTCTGAACTCCTGATATTTTGCATCAATACTTACGGTACTTGGAGAAAGAATTTAGATGCATATAGAGGTCATGTATTCAGTACCTACTTATTTTAATTCAACATTAAGTAGAATGATGAGAATTAATGATGAGGTGAATCTGAAAATATATCTTATAATAGATTTCTCCATACTTGGCTTAATGTATTGTTTGTTGGAATGCAGACTGGTTAGCTGTGATGCTGGTTTTTGGGGGTTTATTGGTTGGTTGGTTTGTTCAGGGGTGGGGGGATGTGGGTGTGTTCACTATAATGTTGATAGTTGGACTTTCAGATGAGTTGAGTCACCTGCCACCTCTAGATAGGCAAATGCCAGGTGTCTTTAGAGGTACAGGGACTGGTGTTTTTTTAGCTTTACTTGGAAATCCTATTAACAAGAATCCCAGCTCAGCAGTCAGATTGGTATCAGCAAAGGATAAAGATAACTTTTGTGTATTTAATGTGGGAATACTTCTGATCAGTAAAACCAAATATCTAAGTTTATAAAACATTAATAAATTCCCAGTAATTTATAGGAATGTTGCATACAAATCATCATATTGTCATTAGTGTGCAAAAGAAGAGAGAGCTTTCTGAAGGCATTCTGGAGAATGTCTTGATCCTTCCTGTGGCATTTTAAATTGTTACAGTAAATGCTGGTTCTGGTCATGTATACTAGTTTGCATTTAGGCAGAGGAAATGAAGTGCTGATTCTTCTAAATTGCAGTTTTCTGTTTCTCTTCCCATTTGGATTGGCTGCAGGGAAGTGTATAGTACGTTTTTTTCCCCCACGTTTTACTGGAAGAATTAGTGTCTTATCTCTACTAGTTACTGTAAGAATGAAAAATGTGGAAATGTTATGCTGCAGAGACCTGAGCGTGCTTGATATCAACTTGCTTGTATTACTATTTCTGTAGTGTTCGGGAGTGAAGTAAGAGGATGCTTAAAAAAGGAACAACGGGCTGATGTTGCGTTCCAGGCTGTCTTGTGATCATTCCTTCCACAGACAAAAATAAGTTGCTTTGAACCTATTATTGTGCTTAAGGAACTCTGGGTTTAAATCTTACAGCATGTGAGTATATGCCAGTGTAAATCCAGCCTTTGCAAGTCACATGCAGGAATTGTGTTTCAGGTTATTCATTAAAGCACGGGCAGAATTCATAGAATCATAGAATCATAGAATGGTCTGGGTTGGAAGGGACCCCATGGATCATAGAGCTCCAACCCCCCTGCCACAGGCAGGGCCACCAACCTCCAGGTCTGGATCTACACAAGGTTGCCCAGGGCCCCATCCAACCTGGCCTTGAACACTTCCAGGGACGGGGCATCCACTACTTCTCTGGGCAGCCTGTTCTAGCACCTCACCACTCTTCCTGTAAAAAACTTCCCCCTAATATCTAATCTACACCTTCCCTCCTTTAGCTTTAGTCCATTCCCCCTAGTCCTGCCATTATCTACCCTTTTAAAAAGTTTAATCCCCTCCATAGAATCATCCTGCTCCTCAAATCGTTAGGCTGATGGTGTAGGCAGACACCCGCCTCTCTGGAGGCCAAATGCTGCATATAAACAATCCAGGAACACAGGACATGTGAACCATGGCAGCACGTGGGAGGTTTGTGAAGTTTCTGCACCTTTCCCATATTTTCTTAAGTTGTTCAATAAATTCTACAATAGGTTCAACAAATTGTCCTTGCCACTTAGCAAAGAAATTCCATCTAGTGGTTTTTAGCATATGACATCCTGGTTTTTCCTTTCCTCCTGTCAGAAAGTCCATCGTTAGTCTGCATTTTGGAATTTACTGAAGTTAGAACATTTCCAGTAGTTCTGTGGCTGCAAACCTGATTTGCTCCTTGCTGACAAAGCTGTGTAATGCTTTTCCTTCTCCCAGTTCCAACTCTTCCTTTCATTTTTTATTTCTGAAGTGAATATAGTAATAGTTTAAGTGTTCAAAAGATAAATGCTGCCAATTATTCTATATCATAAACTGGAAGATGTATTGAGGGAAAAGATTGGATGTTTTTATAACTTCTTGTCTGTTCTCTAGAAGTCATACATTAATACAAAGCTCAGTGCCACCAGCAGTAGGGTTGCTGCTTTTCTGAAATACATGTAGAATTCCAGCTGACATCCAGTCCTCAGCAGAAGATTGTGCTCCAGGAGCAACCATGTAACTGGAATTAGGGAAAAATTATTGACACATTGTAGCTATGTTTAGGATTTAAAGCAGGTTTGTTTAAGAAATTTCTTTGTATTCTCCTGTTTAATAGTGAAGAAAACTTCAAAGTTGGTTTTGAAGCTTCTGTGTTTTTGAGAGAAGCGAGACAGGATTTGGTTTGTCACCTTTCATGAGTAGTTACGTGGTTGTTGAAATGTATGAAAGATCATCTCTGGAGGTTCAGTCGCTGTGGCACTGTGTTAGTCTGGCAAGACTACCTGAGAGCATCAGCAGTAAGGGAGTAATAATAATGGTGGTGGTTTTTAATGCTCTCAAACAAACCTGATCATAGTTTTCATAGTTAACATTTATTCCCCCCTTCAAGCTTATACTTGAATAACATGCTACAAGCATGTGTAGGACTTTTTGTCCCTGCTGTCCAATCTGGGAGTTAGCCTGGGCTTCTCACAAAGGTGGATTTGCACTGATGCTGGGCTGGGCTGGCCAAGTTGGAAACACACTTGCCTTGCTGCCCTGGCTTGTCCAGTGGCGTGTCTCTGGGTACCATGGCAGCTGGCTTTGTGTGGCACATGGGAATGAGAGCTATCAGTTGGGGTTTTCCCCCTCAAAAGATTATTCTTTTCTGAATATAACTGCACAGACTCTTCAGTGAGGCAGTTTTGCTTTAGGCAGATTAAAGCCCTAAAAACATGAAGCTCGTTGCACAAGCTTGGGAAAACTGGAGCTTTCGCTTTCACTGTTGGTCAGCTTCTCACCCCCTCTCCCCCCATCCCTTCAGCCCTGGTTATTTGATATATAAAGTTGTCAACAATCACACTGTTAGAAGTGTGATAGTCTGTTCTGTGCTATTCAGTCATGTTTGCCAAATGAATTCAACACAATTCCAGGTAAAACAGTGTTACCATCAGAAGAGCCAGTGCTGAAAGGCTTTTAGAGGTAGGTTCTCTTTGGGAGTTTTGAATAAACCTGTTTGGGTTTCGTATGTTGGTTGTTCCTGTCAGAACTGTAGGCAAATGTTACAGAATACCAGAAACTTGATTTGTTATTGTTCTCAACAGTAAGAATGGGTAAATACTTGCATTCAGGCATCTGGCTTTACTTGCAATGAAGCATAATGCTTGCATCTACAATAGTGCTCTTGTTTCTCAGCATTTGTTTGGACACAAACTAGAGCAGTGTTTCTCATCACATGCTTGTTTGTTGGTTGTGGGGTTTTTTACGTTGTGCTTCTTCAAAAAGAAATTGGGAAAAACAATGCACTTACAGGCATCTCTGCAACTTAATTTTGCAGAGTAAGTACTTCCAAAGGTGTTAATCCTTGATTTTACTGTGCAGCCAAACTTTTTGCTTTCATGCTGGCTTTGACATTGTGTTACAAATACACGTTCTTCAGGTGTATATATAGATGGGTTTAATTTTTAGAAGATTGTCTTAGATTAAGAAAATACTATTTGAATGTTTTTCAGTCTTTGAGGTTTTGTAGTGTTTGAAAACCATGTGCTAGGGAATCTCTTGTAACCCTTCCTAATAGCTTGTTTTAGACAATGATTTTTAAAACCTGGATCCCATTTTGACAACATCTTAAAGCTGGTTGTGGCTTGAAGGTGCAAAGTTCTGACCTGGAATGATTTCACAGTATTCTGTATCGACCATTTTTTCAGGACCAGGTATCACATACCTGTGTCACTCTGTACCATGAATGGGGTGCTCTTCCACAGCCAACATGTCGTGTGCTTGGGATCATTTGACAGAAATGAGATGATGTGCTTGAACCAGGCAAAACTTGCACACATGCACATGTCTTACCTTAACAGTTCTGGAACTGTCCTTAGTATTTTACACATAGAAAACAGTACTACTTTGCTTGCCATGCAACTTTTTATGACACTAAATACTTTCTTATTGGAAGTGCCATCTGAGATTTAAGTTGTAAGGCTCATTATACCTTTGTGTATAAGGCATACAGGTAGATAGGATTTTCATGTTTGAATTTGAGAAAGTATATATACCTCTCTGACAACACCTGCCTTCATCTGCGAATTGCTCATTCAGATTTAGAGATAATTTAACCAGGTTAAGTTAAATGTAGACGTTCTGCATAGTGTTTATTATTTTTTGCTTTTGGTTTGGTTACAATTAGATCCTCACTAGTGAAACTGGGTTTGAGATGTCCTTACAGAACTTCTTGTGAAACTGTTACCTGTGGTGGAAACATGTGGTTCATGCATTACGTAGGAAATGCATTGTGAAACATGAAGTGATGATAAAATCTTAACTCTTGAATTATAATCAGCCCTACCTGCCCTCAGGGAGTAGTAGGGGGAAAAAAGGTAATAAAATACTGTAGTTCATATTTTAGTGGCCTTGTGCACAGCATTGTCAATCCTGCTACAATAACAAGGTGTAGCTTAGTACAGGGTAATTTAGAAATGAGGCTTTACTGTTGGAATGGCAAAACCAGTTTCTACTTCAACTATTTTTCTATAATTTAAAAATAAAACTCATGAAAGCATAAATATTTTCAGTAATGGATTTACAGATTAGAAATAATCCTGTGAAGTTTTGATACTTAGCAGTGCTAGATGAACAGTTGGAATTGGTGACCTTAAGGGTCTTTTCCAACCAAAATGATTCTGTTTTTCTAAAAGTGAAGTCCTAAGTGCAGCACCAAATTATTTCCTTGTCTTCTGGTTAGGGGAAGAAAATGACTAGCAGAGTAGGAGTTTCAGTGAGTTTGAAACTCTGTGTTTGTGTATTGATCATATTTCCTTTCCAACAGAAGAAACTGGCCACCTATGACTATCTGTAGGTAAAAGGTTTTAAAATAATATGGAGAGGTTTCAAGATGGTCTTAGAGAAAAGCTTATTATCTGGACTCTTTATCTTCCCCACTTACCTAATACTTAACAAAAAGCTGGTGATGGTACTGGGGCTTTGTTTCCCCATCCACACTTCAGTGCTTTCATATGCCAGAGCTGTAACCTGTTTCCTTCTGGTGGGTCCCTCATTTATACTGGTGGCTCTTGTTTATCACTTTTTGTCCCTAAAAAATAGAAGTTAAAAGCACTGCTTCCTTCACAAAAGCTTATGAAATTGGGATCACTTCAGAAACACTTTGTTCAGCATGAATATTTTTCCTAGAGCCTGTATGATTGATGTAGAATACTGAAGAGTATATGCAAATTGAGAGAAGTTTCCCAGCTTTCCTGGAGCTGGCTGGTGGGAAGTGGTTTTGGCATTAGAGCCTGGTGGCAGGGTGTGATTGGGTCCTGCTTACAGTCAGGGTCTGCCAGAAATCCTCGTGAGTATTTGTCCCTTTTAAAATTAAAAACTGTTTCTCTGGTAATGTGATCACTGTGCATAGAAGCCTGAAATTCCTTGGAACTCGCTAACGAAGCTAGGCTGGTTTGAAGTCTGAGAGGAGAGAAATGAGAGCATATCAAAGAGCAGTGTAAAAGCTTGCAGTGCGTTACTTTGTTGGTGTCTGTGCCAAGGTAAAGAACAGAATCCAGGAGCTCTTGGACTAAAGGTCTGAATTCAGTATGGAACTGGACAGGTTATTACATCAACCTACACTTCGCATGCCGGAAAACAGCTACAGCAGGGTACCGAGAGTGAGGGTACAACTGTAATTTAACTTGGAGCCTTCAGTTGCTCTCTCTGTTCCAGGGTTTTATGGTGTTTATATTAACTACAGATGCTTGGTAATTCTCCTAGATGTGACGTGGCCTTACAAAGTTGGATGACGTTCACAGGAGATATGGAGCTGACCTTTTTATGTAAAGCCACACTAAATGGCAAAAGCCACACCTGAAATCGCTACCATCCTGCAGCTTGGAAGGGAGCAAGAACTGTTACAGAACACCAGGTGCTCAGCATGGGCACAGCTTTTGCAGGACAAACTTGTCATAAGTTTGGGTTTTAAGTGCTTTAGGACTCCTGTATACATTTTTCATGCTGCTTCAGCAGGGTATCTTTGTCATTGGGCACTGTGTACTCCATATAGGATTGCGTATGCGGTTATACACAGCATGCTGTCAGTCCTTTTGGTCTTTCCTGTAGAGAGAAGTAAGCTCAACACATTTCATTGGAGGTGGCAAAAAAGATCTAATTTTTTTTTTTAAAAAAAAAGAGGGAGGAAGGTGGCCAGGAGCCTGTTAAGTGTCTCAGATGAAGACACAAAAATTTGAGTGGGTTAAAAGTTCTCTGACACTCTCTCCTCCTCTTTTCTTCTGAAGAGTCAGTGACAAACAAGACACTGATAAAACTAAAGTTTATGAATGCTTTTTCATTAAAATGAAAGACAGTGGAAGCAGCAGACTTTTGCAAAACATCATTGGATTTCTGTATGGCTTTATTTCATACATAGAAGAAAGTATTGCAGGGAGGGCTGAGATAGAATAATTGAAGCAGCTGCTGACAGCTTTTTAAATTTCAGACATATTTTTATTGGCAAAATATCTATGCACAGGCTATTAATAAGCAGTTGAACCAGTTGCATAAACACTGTATTTTGTAGGTGTTGTAACATAATTCTTGCTCAAATGCCTCATGAGATTAGTAAATCTATCCTAGGCTCTTTATGTAATTATCTGAAATGTTGAAGAAATGACAAAAGGAAAAATAGATTTGAGGAATCAAAATTGGTGACGTAGCTGGCTGGTTTCTCAGCAGGGATTGGCAAGCATCCTGATCTTCAGAATTAAATCTTTTCCTCTGGTTGGTAACAGTTACCTTAAGGTTTCATTAAAGCTGTGTTTGAGCTAGGGACCTCCCATAGCAAAGATTTCCTTTAATATGAAATTATGAAAGCCAGAGACAGAGTTGGTGCATCAGTTAGCTGTCTTCCTGGCCTGCCAAAAGAACATTCTTTTGTTTGTGTTGTGTATTACATTGTGTGAAATTAATGGCATATGATGGGCTCTGAACTCAGAGAGCAGAGAAAGTTTGTATCTGTGCTGGGGTAGTTTATAAACTGTGGCTCCTGAGAGATGTTTTGAAATAACCAATGTTGGTATTCTGGGGGTTAGATGAAGCAAATGCAGAAATAAGAAGCAAATTAAGAAGAAAAAAATCATAGTATTTCATTCTCAAAACCTCTTTGGTATTATTTGGCACTGGAAATACTTCCTAGCTGGTGGCTGAGCTTTTTTTGCTGTTTTCTGTACTGGTAAAAGAGAAACATCCTATTGCCTTGAGTGACACAGGTGGCAAAGCAGCGAGGAGTCTGACCTAAATTGTGGTCACAGATCCGCGGTGGGAATTGTATCTCTGCTGCATGTGTTGTTGCCAAGAATGGGTGTACCAAGGGAAGGAGTTTGTGTGGTTTTGTTAGTAAGTTAGAAACCACAAACAAGGTTTTTATGGTGTAACAGGCAGAACTGTTTTTGATGTTTTCTAAAATGTGCAAAGGCTTCTGAACTTGCTCATAAATGCTGTAAGGTTGCTGATTGCTTTGTAAATCAAAGACAAGTTCCATAAAACTTTCTACTTTGAGGATTACATTAATATCTTGGATTTGTAAATTCAGAATTACCATGGGAAAAAATATGCTTGTAAAGGCCCTCAGCCATTAAGACTCTCCCATAAAGCTGGTAATGGTATGAACACTCCAGTTTGAAGACCAGGGCTTCGTTATTTCCTATGTGCGGTGTTCACTGTGATTATCTCTATGAGCAAAAGATCAAGAAGTAAAATGATCTTACAGATATTAAATAATCATGAAGTAAATTGGATTGATAGGATTTTTATTTTGAAAGAGGAAACGACTCCTGTTGTGGTTTACAAATATTTAAATGCTTAAACTAATTGTCAGCCTCAATTTTGAATGAGGAAGCAAAATAAAATGCATGATGTGCTCAGAGTTTCTCATAGTACTTGCCAGGAGAAACCAAGTTTTGAAAACAGTTGGCCTGCTTTCAGACACAGATTTTAATGAGATTAAAAGAGAAAGAATGTGCAAGTTTGATTAGAAAGTTTGGGCATATTCTGACAGTGGACCTTGGAAGCCAGGACAGAAAAATGTTGTATTTTTAGTGGTAGATTTGATTTGTCTTGGAAAATGAAAAGTAGAAAACAGTGGGTAGCTGTCAGATGATGACAGCAAAGCATACTGAGTTAGTGTGAGAGAATCTGTCCTGTTGTACTCAAACTGCAGGAGGGCTGGAAGGCAGTTTTAGTGACCCAGACGTTTTCTCCTTGGCTTTTAAGTTTTTCAGCTGGTTATTTGCCAGTAATAATATAACCAAGGACTTTGTGGATTGTACAAAGATTTTATAGCAGCCTAATTTGAAAAAAAGAAATTAACACAATAGTCCTCTACTTTCCTTGTGTTAGGGTTTTTCCTACAGTTTGGTGTTAGAGGATGCTTGAACTTGGCAAGGTGGGGAGGATGCTGCTTGGCAGAATGCGTCAGGAGACCTGGTGCAAGAGAAAAGAGCCATTTACTTACAGGCATGCACCCAGCAGAAGATCAAGGAATAGATTTGAAAATAAATGTGCAAATTAAGAACTAAAATTGTTTTGAAGAAGTCTCTTTGAGTATACATACATACATACTTTGCCAGCCTCATATCAACATGTTTTGTCACTGAGTAACAGGGACGGTACAAGGAAGACATGGTGGGCGGTGGGGGAGGTCAGCTGGTGATCACCATTTTAAATGACCTGGTATGATAAGGCTTGAGAATCACTGAGTTAGCATAAAGGCAATAAAACAAGGTCTTTTGGTCCTTATAACAATGTTTGAAAGGCTGTTTTCTTTCTCATTTAACATGCAGCAAGGACATATGGGAGAAGGCGAGGTAACAATATTCCTATTTAATTTTCTAATGTTGACAATGTCTCATGGGAGAAATAACATTAAGCTGTTACTAGAGGGCGAACTCCAAAATTTAAGGTTATAAAGCATCAGTTTCACATGAGTTTACATAGTCTGCATGCCATAAATAAACATTTAAACTGAATTAGGTAGTACTCCACAGTAGTACTATTGAGGCTGAAACGATCACCATCCTTACAGGGGACATCATCTATATGATTTGTTACACTGGAGGGCTATGTTGCTGTGTTTGTGTGTATGTTATGAATGCCAATGCTAGAGAAGTTTATTTTGGTTCTTTTGGGTGCTAATGGTTTTCTTTGATGGAGCATAGACGATAGTGAATATATGTCCTGGCCTGCTAGGTTGAAGAACCAGATCCTGCAAGAATGCGTGTTGAATTACCTAACAGCAGTGGTAATGCTGATACCCTGAAAAAGTGGCTTAGGTATGGAGAATTGCTCCCTTCCAACAGTACCTGCAGGATTGGGGTCTTTAGAGATGAAACAAATAGCATGACCATCGGTTCATTCGGGGAAAAGAAAGTAACATTTAAGTCTCTATTATTTTAATCACTGTAGGAACCAGGGTTTCCTAGCTACAGAACTGGGACCAGTAATAGTTGATTTAAATTTTTATTAAAGGTGTACAAAGATTCTGGAGATTTCAGATAAAGCAAGCTGGCTGAGCCTTCCCTTTTTTTATTTGTATAAATTCTACAGACTGTGAATTTTATTGTATTTTTTTCTTCCAAGTTGTTAGCTGTTTGGGCTTTGCATGGAAAATGGCTGGATATCGGAACTGAACAGATTTTCTGTGTTCCAGATGTTTTCTTTTTTTAAAACAAATTTATTTCAAAGGAAGGAAGCAAGAGTTATCATTATTATAATCAGTGTTACAAGTATGTTACTGGGGTAGATTGTAATGAATTCTGGAAAAGCAGACATAGTATATTGCATCATAGGCAAAAGGAAATGTATCCTAAAACCTGTACCACACCTCATTTATTTGCTTACTTTCCCTATGTATCTTTATTTATTCCTAAAATGCTCCTTAAATCAGTAGAAGCTATTCAGTTTGTTGTGTAGCAATTGAATACTGTAACTAAAGGGTGAATTTACAGAAGAGATCAGCTTGTGTGCTCTATTTATGATGTACGCATTTATAAATCAAGGAATTTTATTTACAAGGAATAAATATTTTAAGGGAATTTACAATAAATGATTATCACAGAAGAATATTGGGCTGTGAGGGGAAGCATGCTTACAACATTTTGTCTTAGAGTGAGTCCGTTAATGAGATTCTGTTGTAACATCTAAGTGAACTTGCTTCTAGGAATCATGCAGTATTGCCTACTTTTCAGTCTTCATTTGCAGTAAATGACAGTGGGTCTTCCTGTTTTTATCAGAATACTGTTGTTATTTAGATGTGGGTGGTTTATGATAAGTTTTGATATCAGGTAATTTAAATGTGTAATATATTTAGCTGGTAGAATTCTTATTTTCCCATCTGCACTGTGAAATTGTATCTACTCATTGTAAGAAGCTGTTCACTGGATATTGATACAGGGTAGGTTTTTAGTGATGTCTGCCGTTAGGAAAGTCCCAGAAAAAATTTGGCTTATATTCTCTTCTGTTTTTACACCTTTTTAAAAGAAATCAAATTGGAAACACAAAGTATTCTAGAAAATGGTCAACCTGAGCATCCATTAGAAGTACTGTTTTGTGTGTAGTGCAGTTCTGAAGCAGGTAGCACCTTTTCTCTGAAATAGTGCATTTGAGTTATTTGAATGATACTGAAAACTTTTAAGGTTCATATGGATTTGAGAACATAACTGTTCATTAAAGGGGAAGATTGCAAACAGTCCTACTGCTAATGCAACAACTAGTGCATTTTTAAAAATATATTTAAGCAGCCTGTGCTTTGTTCTGTTAGTATGTTTTTTTTCCTTCTTTGTTTTTTTAACCCCCACTTCAGGTCAGTCTTCACTGTTTCCAATGGAAGACGGATTCCTGGATGATGGACGTGGGGATCAGACTCTTCACAGTGGTTTGGGATCACCTCACTGCTTCTCCCATCAGAATGGAGAACGAGTGGAACGCTATTCCCGTAAAGTCTTTGTGGGCGGACTGCCACCAGATATTGATGAAGGTAGGCTCAGAAGAATCTTCCCCAGAAGAGCTCCTCCTGGCTTAATAGCAAAACCGTGGTGTGAAACCTTTTGTCTGTTAGCTAAGGAGTGATTGTGGAAAAGCTTTTGTACGTAAATGGGCCTCTGCATGTTAGTGATTTTAGTCCATGGCAAAGGTGAGATAATTCAAGCTAATTGAGGCTATAGCATTGTACTGCCACCGAAGGGCAAAATCCTCTGTTACCACACGTTTAACTGACATTTGCAGTGTAAAAAGTTATAAAAAAGGGATTGTGCTCAAAAAAAAAGTAATTATCGCCTGTTGTAATTCATAAATACATTGCAGCCATTTACGAGGCACCAGAAGCCAGTAGTGGGAAAAGTATTGCTTGTAGTTTTATCAAGTTTATATAGCAGTGAGCCATAGCTCTTTGTTCACATGTTTATGCTGAGAAAAGGTTGTTTTCAGCAGTGATTGTGTCCAGTGGTAGCTTCTAACATGTGCATGGTGGGGATTCAGATGGGAATGAATCTGTATAGAGGCAGTTGCATACAGTGAGGCACCAAGAATTTGTGGTGGGTCCATCATACAGATCCAGATGACAGAGAGAGTATTGCAGTTGTTAGTAAAAAAATTAACCCAAACATATATCATATGCAAGTGTGACGCTTCATTTCACCAGAGTTCCGTATTCTGTATGTACGAGGGTGCTGGGATAGTAGCTGAAAGAAGTATAACAACTGCTTTTTCTTTATCACAGCATAATTTTAATACCCACTTTTTGTGTTGGGAGGAATTGATTGTAATGCCTTGCAGCATATACTGCTGTGACGAGACAACCTGGCTGTCATGTCAAACACAAGAGCTATTTTACTATTGAAAGGTCAAATATAACGTGGTATTTGCAAGAGGAGAAATGATCTTATAGTCTCTGTTTCTCTTTTGTTTTGGGGGTTTCGTTACCTTTGTTGTTTTAAAAGTAGATGAGCACATGAGTAGTTTGTTCTCTGCAGACCCTAATTATTGAAGAATAGGACCTTCCCTGGACCTGTGGAGGGTGGCTTGAATTTTTCAGAGTTGTTTTTGTTAGTGCACAGGTGTGAATTAGAATGAGTATATGATTTAAACTCTGTATCACAGCTGAATTTTGAGGGTTTACTGATCCTGTTTCTAGAAAGCATTTTATGCATATGCCCCAACATCAAATCTGTGCAAAGTGCTGTTCTGAATGGAGATCTGTTTTAAGAATAGATATCTAGTAAGTATTGTTCTCCTTAGTTTACATCTTCAACAGCATGTAACCCTGCCACGTTGCCATTGCTGTATACGTTCCTGATGATCTGTAGTGAGCAGCTGTCAGTACAGTGAGCTGTCTGTTCCTATTTATTAGCAATGTCATCAAACAGTGTAAAGAAACTGAAAAAACCTCACAGTGGGTAACACCTTTTCAAGATCTTTAACCAATTTGAGGATGGGGAAGATCCTCTAAACTGTGTATGAGAACGCCCAAGGGCATGCTAGTATAGAGAGCCCTGTGATACCACACACAGCGTATAGCTGAGCAGTGTGCCAGTGGAGATGATGCTCCAGCAGTGTGAAGTTTGTTCTTTTTGCTTCAGTTTTTTTAAATCAAAAATTCTTTTCCAGAGAACTTTAGCTAGCAATGGTGCGAGTGTGTTTGTGGAGAAGGAAAAGTGAGTAATCACTTAATTTTGAGAACAGAATTGCAGCCAGAAGACTTGTATGGGACTGGCATATGCACATTTATGCCAGTGATTTGAGGTCAAGGGCAGAGTTGAAATGGATGCAAGAATTGCTTCTTGGTACAGTAAAATGTTCTTGCCATCTCTCCTATAAAATTACATAACTGTACCCTGCAAGTTTACTCTGTGGTAGTTCAAGGTCACACTTTGGTACCATTTGCACGTGTGGCACTGGCACGTGATAGGAACAGGCATGGCTGGGTCTTGTGATAGTCCCTTAAATTTTTTTTTCTATTATTTCTGCAATTACAAGGCATATTGGCAGAGCTGATTGCTTTCTAGCAAGTCAGCAATTTGTCTCTAAAACTCTTGGTGAGAATAGTTGAAGTTGGGTCATTATAGCTGCATCAATGCAGTGGCTCCATTTCTGTGAATTATGGGTTATGAGCTTTTGTCTATAATCATCAGTAGAAAGAAAACCTCAGTCTTTCACCTATCATGTTTTCTAATCTGTGTTCTGACTTGTCATAAAGATTACCCATCGACTACTAAGTATTGCTATGAGCTGCTGAACCTTTAGAGTCACAGAATATTATTAATGGGATGGAGTTATCTTAAAATAGTGTTCTTCAAATGTCTTCCATTCAGTTTATTTTAATTTCAATTTGTGCCTTTTCCATTCTCTCTGTACAGATGAGATCACTGCTAGTTTTCGTCGCTTTGGACCTTTGATTGTAGACTGGCCACACAAGGCAGAGAGCAAATCTTATTTTCCTCCTAAAGGTAAATACCTGATAACTGATAACATAGGAGCTTTTAAAAGTATTTTTTCTTTATAAAACTCCATTTTAGACAAGTTTTTTGTGAAATGACCAATGTGTAGGGGGGGGAAAAGTGGAATACTTGGGATAATTATAAACCCATGGAATTTAGAAAGTGCCTTTGCACTTATTTTGCACTAAAATAATTGTTCCTTAACTTTCTGGTTTTGCTTTATTCTGCTCTTCTCCCCCTGTTATTATTAATTTTTGTAGTAATAGTCAAGACTAGCCCTCTTCAAATGCTCTCCACAGAAGTTGGGAAGGGGTTTGTACTTTATATTAACAACCAGGCAGGTTTGCCTCTACAGCTGTGACTTCAGTTCATATTGCTGCCATATCCTTTTCAAAGGAAATGGGGAGAAGGTGCTGATCAGCAAGCTCCGTGCTTTCCTTCATGTCCCTGATGAGGACTTGGAGAAGGCTGGGTTGGAAGCACGTGTGAGTGTCTTCAGGACTGTCCCTTTCTGTATGGTAGCACGGTGACATGGTGCCAGGTATAACTCTGGGTTAAGTTGTTACCCTGTAGGAAGATAGACGAGAAAAGTTCTGTGTTTGTTTTCCCTTTTGTAGGATATGCATTTTTGCTATTCCAAGATGAAAGCTCTGTGCAGGCGCTGATTGATGCATGTATTGAAGAAGATGGAAAGCTCTATCTTTGTGTTTCCAGCCCCACTATCAAAGACAAACCGGTAGGTAGAATTGTCAGGGCTTGCACAATTCCTGTTTGATAGCCAGAAAGGGTTCTCTTCAGATGCCTTTTTTGCTTTTTTCTGTCTTCAGAGTGCTAATGTTTAAATGTCTTTAAGGTATCGAATTAACCTCTCAAAGAGGAAAACAACTTACTTATTTTTAAACTATACGTTATGAAGTTTTTTAGCCTGGTTACAATTCATATTTTTTTCAAGAAAGATTTGCTAAATTTCACCATTGCTGATGTAATAAATATTTTTCCAGACAGGTATTTTACTGAATAAAATGTAGAATTCATATTGTCTTTGTGTTGCATGTGATGTGTTTGACAGAGACAAGTTAAATCCAAAAAGCATCACCTGGCATTGAACTGTAAATTATTAGAACAAATGGTTTGGGGGGCCTGATGCAAATCTGTTTATAGTTGGAGAGACTTCTGCTGTATTCCTGTACTTCAAATATGGCCAGCTGAAGGCAAATACAAAGCAGCTAGTTTTGCATAGTAACTTTGCTCACTGGAGCCTGCTGCATTGAGATAACACTAGTCTAGCACTCACAGGGGGCTAGAGCCATGCGGGTAGCATAGATACGTATGTACCGCCATGGTTCATACAGTACATTTGGTCATGATTAAGTACATGTGTAAATAGAGGGTGAGTTTTCTTTCCCAGAAATTTGGGTAACAAGGAAGTGGTGAAATGTTCTATGATCAAGTGGTCTGTCTTAACAGAGCTTCTTGCCATTTGATTTAGGGAAATGATTGCTGAGTGAGTAAAACAATGAGTTTAGAAAGTACAGCCATTTAAGAGGTTTTCTTCTTTGTAGGATACTGTTTTAATTTATATTACTGAGATACTTTGAATTGTGAATGGTTAAAAAAAAAGGCTTTTTGTCCATAGGTTCAGATCCGGCCTTGGAACCTTAGTGATAGTGATTTTGTTATGGATGGTTCACAGCCTCTTGACCCACGAAAAACCATTTTTGTTGGTGGTGTTCCTCGGCCTTTACGAGCAGGTACACTGCGTCTTCGCAGCATTGGGCATGTTGAATATGCAGTCTGATTGGGGAGAAATGGGGGAAATAAGGTATTTCAGCAAGGGAAGTATTACGTGTACTTGACACTTACTTTGGGGGACATAAATACAAAAGGACTGTTTAATTTGGTGCTTTTAGAAAAAAATTGCCAAGCCTACACCACTGTTTGTTTTCCTTTCTGGTTTAGTGGAACTTGCAATGATAATGGATCGGCTGTATGGAGGGGTTTGCTATGCTGGAATTGACACAGACCCTGAGCTGAAGTACCCAAAAGGAGCTGGGCGGGTTGCATTTTCTAATCAACAGAGTTACATAGCTGCTATCAGTGCTCGCTTTGTTCAGCTGCAGCATGGAGAGATAGATAAACGGGTAAGGTCTTCAAGCATATTCTATTTTTGTTCAGTGCTTTCTCTAGAAATGCTTTTCCATGTAAATGTGTGTCATTGTGAAGACTGTAAATGTTATATCAGATTAATTGCATATTTAGGGCTAGGTTGTGCCACTTAGATACAACACAGAATAGAAATGAAGGAGTGGTATGCTTCTGTTGTTTCTGGAACGTGGGAGGCGACTGCGAAGCAGACTTTCTCAAATTGTTTAGCATAATGGGAAGCATGTCAGCTGCCTTGCCCTTTTATAAGAATTTTGTGCTCATCACATACTCCCACTGCAAGTATTTGCACTTGTAGTGTTTGTATAATGTCAGGGAGTAAGGTATCTGCCAAGGATGGAGCAGTTCTTACTCTTGTTCTTCATCTTTTCAGAGAGCCGGCAGACTCTGGCCTTAGTGTTATACATTGTGTGCTGGGTGTTCCTAAAGAGCATCGGAGTAAGGCACTGTAAACTCGTTAGCGTGCATTGCAGCCTCACAGTCATCCTCCACAGCTTATGTAAAAGGCTGTATCCGGTTATTTTATTCCTTCATTATTACAAAACAAAAGAATATGCCAAAAGGATCTGTAGTTGGCTTGCCTCTGCCCTCTCATCTATATAAAATGTGACTTTGCTGATTACAGTGAGCTTTGGACCACAATTTTGAGAAACTCAGATCCATGCATCTGCCATTCTGTCTAATCCATGCTCTGTCTCTGGATTTTTCTTACATGACTGTAATTGATTTTAATTTTATAATTACTACAGAGGAAAAAAACCCAAACTTGGCTGATTGTCTGATTATCATTTCACTTATGCTTTGACTGTAAAGCTTGGGTAGAAGAATTGTAACAACAGTTTGACTGTAGGCCGGTTAACTGGAATGTCTTTGTTCTAATCTTGGCTCTGAAATAAGTTCTGTACGGCTTTGAACAAATAATTTGGGCCACCCTTGTGCAACTTCTGCTTGCATAAGCAGGCACTTGGGTGAATAGGTCCATTGAAACTGGTGGGGCTACAAATTTAAGCAAGTACTTCTGAACTCCAGCAAAGATTTTGCAATCTATTTCCCCTTCCTTCTTTCCTCCCACTCCTCCTATTTCCCTATTTTGTGTGCAGTTAAGAAGAAACGTGGGGAGATAAGTGCTCAGGGGTTTCATTACAAGAGGGCTTGGGTGCTTGAGAGATACAAAAGTGCAACAGTGTCAATACTACTTTTATTAATAACTTTTCCTAATAACTTTTTAATGTAAAAATAAAATTAGCAACAAGAAGGGATTTCCTGTAAAATGAGGCAAGGAGGAGCTGATAACGGGTGAGCCTTTCAGAGAGATAACACAAAGCACTCGGTGGCCTGCAGCACCCGCACTGCAGAGCTGCTGCTGAGTGTGGCCACCCTGAGCGTGCCTGATGAAGTCACTGCAATTTCAGCTCTTTCTCTGTAGCTGGCAAACCTCGATACACCTAGCACAGGTGACAACTGCGGGATGTATTTGGCACGTGCATTTCAGCATACACTGCATAAATGTGCTGAGGACTCTGCTATCTGTGGGTTACAAGCTTGCACAATATCCAGTGCTGCAGTAACAGGCTAGAGCAAGCAGAGGTGTCATTACCTGGGCTGTCGTTCGGCCTCTGAGCAGACATACTAGGGCAGCAGAATTGCCACGATAAGGAGGCACGTGTGGCATATTTGTAAGTTCTCCTCTTGGCGCTTATGGGAGATGACACTCATCAGTGAATACCCAGCCTCAAGCTACATAGCAAACTAGGTGATGAAGGGAGAATGTGGTGTTGCAAATATTTGTCTGCCTCTACTCTTCTACAGTTTCATTCTTCTGAGTTGGCATGGAAGGGTGTTTGCAGTGGAAGAGGAGAAAAACTGAGGCCAAAAAAAAGGCTGCTCTACTGTCTCCAAGTGTATGTACTATAAGCACAAAGGGCATCAAGCTACTGCAGTGCTCTGTCAGGACTGGGATAAAACTGGGCAAGTTTGAAAACACAGGGAGTTGTGAATGCCCTTATTGGAATGAGCTGGTGTACCTCTTAGGTTTGTGAGATACAGACAGGAGCATCCCTAAGCCAGATGCAGAGATAACAGGTTAACAGTAGAGACACCAGTCACAGTATGGGTATTTGGAAATGTTTGTGAAAACACCTAACTAAATGAACTTCAGAGAAGGCTCACAAACGTGCCTAGAGCATGTACCTAGAGCTTATACCTGTACTTTTTTTAATCTGAAGTTTTATGCTGTACTTCTGAGAAGTCCCATGGACCTTTGACAGTTCTGTGGAGCAAAGGAATGGGAGTGGAGGTAATTACTGGTTTTGAGGTGAAACTGAGCCTTTAGGGGATGGTAGTGCTGCAGTTGTGATTTAAACACAGAGACATGTCTAAACGAGCTGTTCTGTAGCCAGCTCGGATACTGCAAGCAGCAAGCTTTGCCCTGCTGTCACAGAGAAAGCGCTCCGGAGTACTGGGAGCAGGAGTTTGTAGCCCACAGTACAGCAGGCTTGGCTTTGGGATGCAAATGCCTAGATTAAAAGCTTGAAGCCTACAGATGTTGCGGTCTAGATGTATCCTTGGAGCACCAGCTGGTAAGTTCCTGTGAGTCATTATCAGTTAAGAACTGGAAGAAATTTTTCTTCTACCTTCTTGTCTGCTGTGCTGAATTACTGCTCACCATCAGGTCGTCAATGCCAGCAGCGTAGGTGGCCATCAGAGTCCTGTTTTAAGCTTCTCATTTCAGCCCCCAAAGATTAGGTAGGTTTCCTTTTGTTAAGAGGACTAGCCTACGAAAAAAGAGAACAAATATGTTGTATATTAAGATAATACATGATGTATTTTAAAGTTGAAAATGCAGACATTGAAATTTGCAGACCACCTGCCTATTTAATCTGCAGTTAACAGTGTTGTTTAAACAGTTTACATTCTTACCTGAAAGGATAGGAGCTTGATTGTGCATCACCATACGTAAAAACAACCCCCCAGAATTCGGCAGGGGTTTGATGGGAATCTGCCTGCCAGTTCTGTAACAATAGGTTGATTGTAAATCAGTGACAGCGTGTGTGATACTGATGGTCAGCATTAGTTTCTGGGGTGTTTTTAAGGATCAGGGAGGACAGCGGGAGCAGGAGCAGTGTTATCAAGTTAGTTTTGGGTGTTTAATGACAATGACTGTGTGTAATGAGGGGGAAAATTCTTCAGTGTGATGTTCCCTACTTAGAGAACTGAGATGGAAATCCTGCTGGAACGCAGCGAGTAAATAACATGGAATTGTCATTATGTGCATTGTTACTAAGATTTGTAAATGTTCTTCTTGTTTTCTGAATGCAGGTGGAAGTTAAGCCATATGTCTTGGATGATCAGCTTTGTGATGAATGTCAGGGGGCCCGTTGCGGTGGAAAATTTGCTCCATTTTTCTGTGCTAATGTTACCTGTCTGCAGTATTACTGTGAATATTGCTGGGCTGCTATCCATTCACGCGCTGGCAGGGAGTTCCACAAGCCCCTGGTGAAGGAGGGAGGAGATCGCCCAAGACATATTTCATTCCGCTGGAACTAAACGATCACTGCAGTGCTCATATGCAGGCCTCAAATTAAGTGCACTCTTCTGTTATCCTGATTGCCCCTTCCCCACCTTACCCTTTCTCTTCAAGATAGCATGTCCTTTTGTAGTAGTCTGTAATTTAACAATAGTACAACGAAAGAATGACCTATAATATGGGTATTTTGTAGAATCTTGTCATTGAAAACTGTATTGGGAACTCCTTTTCGTATTGATAACGTTGCAAATGAGTTGCATTCTCTTGTCTTTACTATCGAGAGAACACTTAATTTCATGCAACATTTTCTTAGAGGAGAGAAAAATATTAAGAAAAGATAATTGAAACAATAGAGTATTTTGGTTTTTTAATTAAATTATTGTTAATAAAGAACATAAGAATACTTTTATTAAAATAACCGTGTAACGATAACACTATCAGTCTGTTCTGACACTTTTCCCCCAGGGAAGCCTGTTTTTGCCTCTTTTTGTTTTGACTTCAGATTTTTCCAGCAACAGATGAAGTTAGCATTTACCTACCAACAGGAAAGAGCATGTTTAAAGCAACAAAAATGCATGAGCAAAGTTGAAGCAGCATTATAGTAATGAAATTTTAAAGAAATCTCTTAAGGGTTTTGAGGCTGAAATTTTAGCTAGGTGTGTATCTGACCGTGCCTCTGACTACCACCCACATCCAAATTACTAATGAGATAGGCAGAGCTTACTATATTTTCATCAAAATGATTACATTTTAAGAATTTCTGAATGTAAAAGGAGTAAAGTTACTACTGAGGGGGGAGTGCACTTTTTTTTTTCTTTAAGAGAACTCAATTGTCTGGTTACAGCCCTAGAAATCCTACCAAAGCTAGAGTAATGACAACTAGTTAACTGGCATTTCCTCTCCTGAAGGATAAATATATAGATTTTTATTTTTGATGGCTATATATAACTCTATATCCTAATATACTAACATTCATCAGGGGCCAGCCTTTGCTCTCCATTTTGACGTGAAAAAGTAGAAAACCTAAAGATACCTCAAGGATATCACTGATTTTTACTGAAGTTTTGATATTCCATTGTGTCACACAAACTAAAATTGGCTGCTTATTGCTTTCCCATCTCAGATGTAAAGTTGGTTTTAAATATCCCCAGACTTAGTTGCCACAGAAGGCGTGAACCTAAGTAGTTTCCAAGTCTGGTTTTGCACCGTATTCTGAGTTTGCCCATGAAATGGTGCAAGCGTGCGTATGCCTTTCTTACTCTTCCTGTAGAAAGAATCCCAACCAAGATTCCACCTCTTCAGAACTTAATATGAGGAAAGACAGACAGATAGGTATTTGAAGTGCCAACGTTGCGAAGTTAATGCCTGCTTTATTCTAAGTAAGTTCTACCGTGAGAAGCATTAACACAGTACATGTTAATGGAATGATAAAGAGTGGGTGCAGGGGTTTAGTTTGAAATAGTTGAGTGAAGGAGTAGTTCTGAAAATGATTTTTATTACTTTTGAACCAATGCCCTGGCCAACTTCTCAAAGGATTATTTAGCAGTGTGCAAACAACCAGTTTTAGTGGCAATCTTCTGAACTGCCCGAGCGGCACGGTACCATCCTAGATTCTCTCAAACCAAAGACTTGCCTCAGCACTGCTTGGAAAACATCTGCTCCGTGACAAGCCTTTGCCGGCCCCGTTCATCCCCTTCCCGCAGCCCAGATTATCTGTATGAGAAGCAGTTTTTATTTTCAATACAGGCTTTAATGAACTATACCGTACCACGTTCCAAAGGTCAAAATGGAGACATTTGCTGTCTACTAGTCAAGTATAGAAAGGGAGCTGCTTTTAATGAAATCCCTGAAAATATTGACAACAGTAATGCAAATGCAGAGTGCTCTTGTGTAGATTGTCAGGGACTTTTTTTTCTCTGAAGTACATAATTATAGTCGGAATGTTCCTTTAAGTTTTTTAATGCTTGTAGGTGGCTTGGGGTGTGCTGTTGTGCCGATCCTACCCAGTAAACAGGTGAGATGGGTTACCATTACAAGAAATAACACTGTTTGAGAACTAGCTTTGAATAATAATTTTCCCTTTGTACATGACCTGCTGAATTTCGGTACAGTGTTTTTGTAGCTAACTTATTTTGTCATGCACATAATGTATATTTGTTATGCACTACTTTTGTATATCTTGTTTTTCCAACAGTGAGCATTTTTAGGCACACTTTTCACTGACGGGATATCTCTTTATGCAATACCTCAATTTTTCATATTGCAAAGAGTAGCTTTTTGTACTTTTATTACTGAGAGATCTTCATATACTTCATTTTTTAATATAAATAATTTTAATAAATTTTATTTTCTTATATTCTGCTTTTTATACATTTCAGTGCTCTGCATACATTTTGAATTATGGATGTTGTGCACTGGCAATGCTATTTTAGAATCTGCAGAGAAAAGAAAGCATGTTGCTTAAACATCTTAGCCCAGCACCAGGTATTTGGTGTACATATAATTTAAGAAATAGTATATGTAAAGTTGAGAATTAAAGAAGAAAAGCATGAAAGTGACAAATGACACTGTCTTTAGACCCATGAAAGTTAAATGCATAAATATAGTGTAGAAATTTAAAAGTAAAGAAACATCAAAATTGTCTACCGCTTCTTACTGAGTTTTTAAAAATTATACACAAATGCAGACGTTTTTGGTGAATGTTTAGCCATTTTTAATATTAATAAAAATTGATGTTAGGTGTTTGATGCAGAAATGTGTCTGCTCTTTTAAATTATATTTAAAGAATAAAAGAGAGCCTGCTAGGTGGCAGGCATGTAATGTTAGTATGCATGACTAATGTAAGAAATTGTTATTCTACTAATATTCACTTGTGATTGTGTGACAAGCGTGTTTACAGATTATTTGGTTACACTTCGATTTACAGGGCATAAACAATTATATACATTACTCTGTTCTTAAGTAGTGACGACGTGTCCTTCTGACTGCGTGGGGTTTGTGGCTGGGGTTACTGTGTAGCTCCACTCACAGCTCACATACAGTCGGGTTACCGGTCTTAGGGTATCACTTCAATCGGCAAAGGGGTTAATGCGCATGTAGTTTTATCACACTAGCATGGCACTGGCCATGTACTTACAATGTAGTTACAGAGTAATTACATGGTTATTTTTGCAATGTAAAATAAAGTGTTTCTGATTATTTTATATGTAAAGGAACCCCACTGCCCGTGCTTTTTGGTATAGTATATACTTCTCCATACACAGACCTCTGCAGAATGCAAATTTAAAACTTGCAGTGAATGAATTTAGCGTTTTATAAGGATGCTGTTGGAAAGACTTGATAATTCACCCCTTTTGTTTTTGAAGAGTTAAAACCTTCTGTTAAAAGGTGATTTAAAACTTGAATGTGATGAATCGTGGCAAGTTAACTTCAAGTTATGTGCAATACCTATTTCAGACTTCTGGAAGATCTTTGCAGTGTAATTCTTTGTTTTTAATTGCAGACATTTAAAAATGTCATTTTCTACTGTTCTAGTAAATCCTCTTTCTTGCTGGTGTTTCTAAAGAAAAGAATCAGAAATCAATCTTTCTACTAATGTAAATTTGAGATTATTTTTAAAAATATGGAATAAAAGGTTTTGGTCATTTGCTTTATTTTATTATCTTATTTTAAAGCTACTGTGATAGCATTGTAAGAATTGGGACAATATTGTATTCAACTGTTTTATTTTTTATATTTTTAAATTTTAAAGTATAATTAGTTTTTATAATTTTCATCAGATTTTTTTGTTATATTTTTTGGAAGTGAAACTTTTAGCAAGTGGGTGTCTAGTTTTTACTAATCCCTAATATGTTTTTTCCCCCACTGTATTGCTCATATTATCAGAAGGTAAAGTTATTTAAGTATGTCAGTTAATTGTACTACTTGGCTGAATTTCCATATAGTTTTTACTGTGTATGGGGAGGTTGTAGTATTTATTATAGCATTTTAAATAAGGGTAATTCATTTTTTATTAAAGTCATTTTCACGTTTAAGTTCATATTTTTGTATGTTCTACTCTAAGTTATATAACACAAGTTACTTTTTTTAAAGAGTTCATTTGTTGAAGTGCTAGTGAAAATTAATGTTATTAAATAGTTTGCAAATGACTATTTATACCAGTATGCATATAATTTTTAAATATTTGTAATGTGAGATGTTGAATGAATAAAACTTTTAACTCAGTGTTTCTTCTTAACCTTTTTATTTTAAGCTTCCTGTAGAAGCATGTTTCTTCGTGGCTCAAGCTCATGGGGCTTGGGGAAGTGATTTTGGTGAAGCGTGCGGCACATGTCCAGCTGTGTGATGTGTCAGGTGCCCTCACCTAAGTTCTGTGGCCCTGTTTTCAGTCTGAACTTGGAGCATGGCTTTGGCTAGGGTGTGTGAGAGAAAGTGTGACCACTTGAGCGATGCCCGGTACCCCTAACGCTGTATCAAATTGGCACAAAATCCATGTGTAGTGATGGAAAGGGTGAGGTCTAGAGGACTGCAGAACTGCCTGCTGTTGAATCAGGCTGTAAGATCCCTGCTTAGCACTTGTGTCCAGATGTCTGTAGAGAATGTTGAATGCTAACTGCTCAGTTTTGTGAATTTGGTGCTTGTTGAGCCTCTGATAGAAATCTTGGGTAGCTTTGGAACAGCCTTTCAGCAGTTTGAACACTGCGGTTTCTGTTCTTTGCACAGCCTGCAGCCTCCCAACCTAGCCAAAGAATTGTGTTTGATCGCTTGTTTCTCTTTAGTGCTCTGCAGCTCATTCACAGGGACAAAGAGGAAAACCAATACTCAGCTGTGAAGTCGGTAACTGGGCCGGTGACGTGTAACAGGAGAAGAATACCACTGAGGCACATGTAATGCATCGTGTAAGTCAGAAACCACTGCGCAGCTGGGACAGAAAGATAACCAGAGTAGAGCCAAGCAAGGCATGGACAGACAAGGATTCTTTTTTAATTGTCTCATGGTTATGATCTGATACTAACAGAAGGAAAAAGCCTGGCATTTTAAAGAGCTTGCTAGTCTCAGCCTTTAACCTAACTGAACTTAAAATATCTAAAAAGCCTTGTGACGTGTTACAACTTTGTCTGCCCTTCAAGCACGATTCAGCAGGAACCGTGCAGAAAGGATCCAAGAGTTTTGCATCCTCAGTAGCTAGGAACTCTCCAGTACATGGTTGGTTTTCTTATTTTGATACAAACAGCCAGGCTTCAAGGTAGTCTAATTCGGATTGGTCTGAAAGTAGCTCTGCTAAGTGAGTTGGAGTATGCACATGTACCTTGTGAGAATGACTGCTGCCCAAAATGCAGTACTGCAGTAGGGATCAAACTGCACTGCACCGACCAGCACGTTGTTGTTGGCATCTGAGCTGCTCATCTCTTGTGCTGTCCCCTAAGGAATGGCAGCGTCAACCTTAAATGGATGTCGAGTATCATTCTCTTCTGTGGGCGCTTCAGGAAACGCAGATCTTGCAGAACTGAGCTGTAACGGGATTAGTTCTGCGAGATGCTGATCGTGTCAGTTCCCGTTGGCTTCACAAGATGCAAACTGAGAAGGTAATGCCTTTAGAAACTTGTTTGTACCAAGAATGAAAAGTTTTGCTGGTGACTCCATGCACGTACTTCTAGCCCCTTAAAATGTCTGTTTAAAAGGAAACAGAAAACGCTGGGTACTCTTTGGGTCAAAAATACCAAGGCTAGAGCTGGGTGGCTATTATTGAGTGAATAATAACCCAGCGGCGCTATGTTCTGGGCTGGCCAGCCAGGACCAGACAGTATTGACCGGTTTTTAGTGTGTGACTTGGCTGGAAATGGCAGCATTATCTCTCTATTCTCTGCATTGTCATTGTTAGGAAATCATCATAGCCCAGCCTCTCCCAACGTGATAACAAGTTCTTGACATTGTTTTCAAGTGCAAAAGGTCTTTAGGCAGGCATGTGCTTATCAGTGGTTTATATGATAATTTTTTTTTAGCAAGTGTACTATGGACTTGAAATTTGGGCCTAAAACATGGAGGTGGGGGTGGTAAGTCTTTCAGTGCCATGGAGGTGGGATTCATGATGTCCTTCAGAAACAAGGTGCTCCCTGACTGATTTCAACTCAAAACACTATAAAGGTGTTTATCAGGATACATCATCTTATTTACAGCTGGGGAGGTGTAAGTTCATTCAAAAATTTCCTGTATGAAGGTGGCAAAATATTCTCTCGAATGTTTAAACAATGAAGTTTTCATACATACAGAGGCTAAAAAATTGAAATCAATAAGGTGAAATGTCCAAAGTCTGGAGTGTTGAAAACAAAAAAGTAATCACTCTTGGTAGTGATGACTGTGGCTGACTCTGAATCGCTGGGAAGGAACTTTCTAGGAAAGATGATATAATAAATCCTGTCTGGGTTCCTGTTTGTCCTGGAACTGTAAATGAATGCTACAGAGAGAGTCCAGAAGATGGAGGTATGCCTGATGGGTGGAATTTCAGAATTTCCACAGCACATGAATCTCAGCTATTTTCTTTCAGCACAAACTGCTTGTGGAGCAGACGGCCACCAGCTTTCTCCTGGGTGCTACTTTGGCTAAACGAACTGCTACATTCCACATCAGTGAAGAAACTCCGTTTGGGTGGAGATGGATATAACCCATCTCGTACAGATTTAAAGGCTAAGGTATATTTTAAAGAGAGTCTCTTAGCTGTCAAGGCACTGTTGGACAGTTTCTACTGCCTGTCCTGGTTCTCCAGCTGCTGTTTATTCAGCATTATGAAAGCTCTCTCAGCCACACTGCTTGCCTCCAGGAAATCTAAGACAAATAATAGCCTCGGAAAGGATAGATGACGAAAAAACACTGACATCTCTTCCTCTGTGTAAAATAAGCTGATTCAGTCTGTCAGTATGAAAAACAGCCTCTGGGATAAGAATATACTTGCAGCTGTCTTTGCAGTCATAGGAACTGAAGGGGGCGGGGGAATGAATCGGTGCCCTAAATACATAACTGCACTCCCCATTTCAGATGGGAGCGAGTCTTTCCGAAACTTGATGCTCTGATTAATGCAATCTATCACATATCACCTGGTGTCATGACACATGAACTATAATTTGCTGACTTTTCGTGGGGCATGTCAGAAAGACAGTTGTATCTGTCACTACGGGAAGCTCCCTTGGTCACCTTGTTCATCAGACCGTGATACAGTGCTACTCTTGTTAAGGTGCCTTAAAATTTGCTAGTCAAAGGTTCTCAGTCCTTCATGTCTATGCAAAATATGGAAATATATAAGGTCTGTGTTTGATATGTTTTCCTTTCTGAAATTTAATTTTGGTGAGCAATGAAAGCTGAGATTAAATTCTCTGAAGATGACTCAGGTAAAAGGTAACTGAAAGCACGTCGTGTGTTGTGCATTAATGTTTAAAACGGACTTCATTTTATTGCTCTCAGCTACATGGCTTTTTTTTTTTATTCAAAAACTATAGCTGGGTGAGGGGCTGTGCTTTTCATGTGATGCAGAACATTGACTTTATTGCAGACTGATAGTGTAGATACAGTTGCAACACTGTGTGCCCTGGTAACTCTTCACACGGTTTTGTAATCCGTGGAAGGGTGGCAAGGCGCACACGGCCCAATGCGTTTAGTAACAAATTCTACCAACCTTCTCCAAGCCAACGTTTGAGAAAATGTTTGCTCAATCTAACTCACCATCTCAGTGCTGCTGACTCATGAGCCAGGATCAGCTTGCTTCGTGACTTTATGCCTTGCTGTGCAAGTAAAAGCATTAAGTTGTCAGTTTAGCAAAGTGTCATTTTTCCAGACAGCGCTTGTCACTTTAAGCACATGCCCAGTACCCGTTTGTATGCTGTACATTCATGCCAAGTGTTTCTGATTTTCCTTTTGGTGAGTTAAATACTATTTCTTTAGGTTTGTGAGGAACATTCTTGTTGCAAGCAGCAGGCAGTACCCCCCAGCTTTGCTTCAGCAGGCCAGCTGTTCACAGGCAGATGTTGCTCCATACACACTGGCAGAAACAACTCTGCCCCACTCCAGTCTGGCAAGAAAATTTGCTCATGGGTTGCTTTTTACAGGGGGATGTCATTGGAGGAAAGTGATGGCAGAACAAAGCAGTGACTGCATCAGTTCTCTCTGCAGAGTTACTAATTCTTGGAGATGGAAGCTCTGCTCTGTTGCTTTTCAGGTGCCATCCTTACCTCTTGGGGCAGGGAGAACGTGAATATTCAGTATCTGGGAGAGCCCTGAGAAGACCCTAGTACCATTACAGAGTGGACTGACTGCTGAGGAATGAGTATGTTCAGTGGTATTTGTACTGGAGTTAAATAGGATGGTCTGATCGATGAAGAGAGAGAGATGTGCTGGTGGTAATGTTAGCCTGCAGGCAGGCTTTGGCCTGAGATCATGCTGGATTTCAGATGAGAGGCAAAGAAAACATGAGCTCTCTGTGCTTGGGCAGATGGTGTGAAGATGTGAATTACTGCTGGATTTCAGGGTGATTTAGTGATTTTTGCTTTTTACATCCTATGCTGAGCCAGTGTTCTGGGAAGGGAGAAGCCTGGAGGCTTATCGCAGGTAGAAATAAGCTTTGTGGGGTCACATAGGGTCTAATTGCACAGTCCCAGCACAGCAGTAGTTAACAGTTAATGTCCCAGTCCCTGCAGCATAAAATTGGGTAAAGTTTTACTGTGTCTGATTCGGAAACAAAGGATGTCATCATTAAATACTAATACCTTGCACATTTGTATGGAAAAATGAAATCACAGAAACCAAAGTCCTTGCCTGCAGGACTTCTTTCCTGGTAATAAGGCTGTTTAACTCTGGTCTTATCTTCAGTGATCATTTTGCCTTTTTGAGTTCCCCTATAGTTTTATTTCAGGCTGGGAATCTTTATTTAAATACAGTAATACAAAGTTCTCAGAAGCCAAGGGTCTCAGTCTCATGGACTAGGGTTTTGATTATAAAGTCTACGGATCTTCTCAGTGATTTGAAAATCTCTCAAGGGGAGGCTCAGGCTTTTATGTAACAAACTTAGTTTATAGTCTGCTAAATATTTTAATGTGCAGCATGGAGAAATGGGAAAACATGCCTCTCCTTATGACTGGTGTGGATGAAGCGATTCCCACACGTCTGGCATATAAAGCAATCTGAGATACGCAGGTTCGTTAATATGAAATGCAGGTGTGTTAAGATGGCAGCTGGCCATTTTATCTCTCTGCTGCACTGTGCTATTGCTTACATAATTAACTGTGAGATCCGCTGTAAATTATGAAATTTTACAAGTAAGCAAAAGCTGAAAGCAGAATGCATTGCTGGGATTTACCAGAAGTGGTGAGTTTTGTTTTTATAATGATTCCTAGTTATACTAATAAAAAGGGTCCCCGGTGTATTCCCTAAAGGAACCGCATTCTACTAAAATACCTCACTCCAGCGACTTACTAAATATTCTGTGAAAACGAAGGAGATAGATAGATACAGTAATTGTTTGTACTACTGCTGAGGGTATAATTAACAGGGTTTGACTGTTGCTGTTGTCAGAATTCACATACTTGCCACGTAAAAAACCCTGGTAACAGTGTTAAGATTAGTATTTCAGATGTCTTCACAATTTGCAGTTGATCAAGATAACGTAATACTTAATGAAAAATCTGCCTGGCCTGAATCATGTTGATTCCCAAGTACTTTGTTTAACTCTGTCACAAAGAATCCTCACAGCAAAACAAATCTCCAACAGCGGGAGGAGTTTCCTTTTTGCAGGGAATCACACAGCAATGTCCCATCGGCTCCTTCCTTCCTTCTCCTTAGCATAAGCTGCAGGCTTGCTGCCACCAAACCCTACCTTACTTTGAAATGTTAGTCAAGGATAATAGATACCTGGCCAAAGTAAAACCGAAACAGAATTCCGGAAACAATGCAAGTTCTGAGCTGGAGAAGCTGACACTTGAATAGAAAACAAATGCATGGCAACGTGCAGGCTGAAAAAAACCATCTAATTTTAACTAGGCAGTTGAAGATGCGGTGAAGGGCTGAGGTGTGTTCAAAGAGATAAATACAGAGATAGCAGCTAGCTGGTAGTCAGTTCACACGTGGAAAGGAGGATGAACAATAAGTGTGCAGCTAGAAGAGTTCTGCAGATCGCTCATAGATTTTAGGTCGCATTGATTTTTGTCAATAGCAATACATCCTAAGAGGGATATGAGCTGAATTTGCATTAGAAATCAAAGTCTTGGTGATGTGCTGTTGGGAAAAACGGATAAAATGTGCCACACAAGGTGTGTGTATTTGTGTTAGTAGGGTGGAAGCATACTCCATAAATACAGATGCTGAGAAAACCCCTGATTTGGCAGCAGCCCTGGTACCTTAACGGGGCCAGAGGAAGGAAGCATCCTGCCAGCTGGCAAAGGGAACTCCTGCTCAGGAAGATACAGCAGTGAGTGTTCATGCACAAAGCAGAGATGTTCGCGGCATGAAAACGGCGCTGTTGAGGTTTTTGCGAGTGTGTTTGGGGTTATTTTGTGGTGTGGACCGAGTCTTACGTATTTCAGCAAAAGGAGTGCTTTCTTTACCAGGGCATTGTGAGTAATCAGCATAGTTCTTCGTGCTCCAGGGTCAATTTTTAATGAAGCCATGTGGTTGCCTCTCTCTGGGCTTACTATTCCCAAAACGCACTCGCTGACTGCTACTTCACTAGGCCAATTTGTTAGCTCGGGTCTTTGCAGAGAGAGGAGGTGGAGAGGAATCCCTGGTGTTTGGGGACGGTTGGGTGGGTGTGGGGGTGTTTAGATCACAGCAGAGCTCCAGGGAACTGACTGGGCCGTTGTGCCTTCTCCGTGACCTCCTTCTTAGCCCGTACACCTGCGGTAGATGCCCTTTTTTTGCTGGGAGATAACGAATTGCCCCGGCAAACCGTCAGGCTGTGCCGCTGGGAGCTGTTTCCCTCCTTCGGAACCGCACACACAAAACGCCGTTTCACCGGCAGCCCCCAGACCCTTGGCGGGCGGCCGTGGGCTTTTCCCGGCAGGCCGTGGGCTCCCCGCTCGGTGTCCGGCGGGAGCGGGGCGTTCGGTGGGGAAGGCTGCCACCTCGTGGGGTCCCTCCGCACAGCACCCTGCCGCCCAGGGGCACGGTGACAGCCGCCCGCAGACCTCCGGAGGCCGGGGAAAGGCTCCGGCTTGATTCCTGGTGTTTTCAGAGCCATTTGCAGAGGCGAAAAGTTGTCAGCGTTGTTCGCGTTACTGGTGCTGCTAAAGCAGTTAGGAAAAGGTCTTTTTAGTGGAATTAATCCTTTGTAAGTCATAAGGCTTTCCCTGCTCCGAGCAGTGAAGTGTGCTGGAAGCCTGGGAAAGAACACAGAGCAGCATTTTGGTGCCAAAACAAAAATCAATAGGACTTGGGCTCTGAAGTGGTTTGAGAAATCCCAGTTGTCGCTGGCTGTACCCCATGAACCTGGTGCTGCTGTGGGGCACGTCTTCGTAGGGCCCCTTCATGGGAGGGACTCTTGACCTCAATAGGTGTCCTCTGAGCAGCACACACGCTTGCCTGCTGCTGCCCGAAGGGCAAATTGACAACAGGTATTTAATGTTTCAGAAATGTTGTTTGCCTGGTGGCTGGAGCCGCCCCATGCCCTAGCAGGTAAGGGCTGCCACCCCCCCGTGTGGAAGTTTGCTGTGTCCGTGGCAGAAATGCAGAACCACCTGCACCAAGGGACGCTGCCTGTTCCTCTGTAGATTGCAGCAGGGACAGACAACACGTCACTGCCTTCAGACTGGAGTTCCCCGTGTTGCTTCACCAACAACTAGTGTGAAGTGTATCAATATATGGCTTCAGTCAGCATGTTTTGTGCTGAACCCTAACACTGGCCAAAAGCAACCTTGTGGGGCAGGTTACTCCTGGGCGTGTCTGAGAGAGACCAGGAGGGTACGAGGCCCACTCCTACTCTGCACCGAGCCCCCTGTTCCGTTCTAGTCAGGAACCAGCTACTTCTCCCTTTCTCACCATCCAGCAGGGACAGCGCAATGGGACGAAGGCAGTCAGGCAGGACGAGGCAGGAGGTGCTCTACAGGTCTCCCCAGGCCATGCCCACCCGAAGGAAGGGGCTGGGGCGGCCTTGCCCACGTCCTGCCTCACCACAGACAGAGCCAGGCCGCAGCCCACCCATGCAACTCGTCTATGTCAACACCTTCGGCTCGCACCGCTGCGGCTCTGTCATCCGCTACAGCAGGGGCTGCCAACAGGCCGGGAAGGGCCTGGCCGGGCCCCCGCCTTCCCAGCTGAGCCCCATACTGGAGGTCGGGGGGCAGAAGGCCACCCTTGCACCAGGGTGCAAGAGCAGCCCCGGGCTGCCTGCTGCTGATGGCAGGGTGGAGGCGGTGAGGAGCTGTGGTGTGGTTAAAGCTGACAGCCGCCATCAAGGTACGTGTCGCTGAGCCCTGGGTCCTCTGAGCCCCTGGGAACGGGAAAGCACAGGGCTGATCCCTCACCATGTCCCCTTCCTCTGTCAGGAAACCCTGCAGTGTGGTATTGATGTTGTCCCACTAGCATCTTCCCTTCCAGCCTGGCTGGCCATGCTGAAGGGTGAACGCGGCACAGTGGCAGAAATATTTAGACAGGAGGCAGAACATGGTTCACTTAAACAAGTGAAAAATTTAATATTTTTGTCCCCAACTCGTACACTGTTGAGCAACAGTGTCTCCGTCCTGTAAGGTAAGGTGGCTGCCTGCATTGCAGCCTTCCCTGTCCTCTCCTGTCACAGTGATAAGGCCAAAGAAAGAGCTTTGTCTAAAAGGGCTGCACCAAACCTCTTGGTTCCATCCTGCCCCTTCTCAGAAGATTCCCGCCTAACCAGAGTGCCACTGTGCTGCCGGCTCCCTTGTTGCTGTGACAGCTCAAAGACGTTTCTTAATTTTCTTTCTTTGTGTCTGGGATCAAAGACAGTTGGCATGGGCATGGGTGCCTTTTTTTATGAGAGCGAAGAAAAAAGATTAGGCAGTTTTCCACTGGTGGTGATTTGTTATGAAACAGCTCTGCTGCACAGGATGAAATGGAGCGAAAATGGGGAACGTGACATGGCTTCCAGACAAGAAGCTGGGGTGTGAGCTGGAAATGATGGGTGACACAGATAGAGCAGTCCTGAATTTTACTAAATTGTTGTTCTTGAGTTGTTTTAATTTTCTTTTATTTCTTCCTCCTCCTAAAAGCCATTTTTCCCAAAGATGACTGAGTGAAATGTTGCATTAGTCTGTAGTTAAAAGCACCAGCTCTGCTGGGTTGTTTTCTAAGTCATGCCAACCAGTAGCTCAGAGCCAGACTGGGATTACAGGTAGGTAACTCAAAGACTTGCTGCCCTGGGTATCTGGTGGTGAAGCTGTGGTGGTCTGGAGGTTGCAGGTTTGCCCACAGCCCTGCTGAGGCAGGGGACAAGCCTGTGGCTGTGGGGGTCACAGCATCCCCAGCTGGATCACCCTCACGTTCAGCTGTATGCCATGTCCTGCCTGTCCAGCAGAAAAGCCATTGTCCTCACCCTGCTTGGAAGTCACCTGAGTCCTTCCTCTTTGCAGCTGTGTCTGTAGTCCTGAAGATCAACCTGCCATTCTTCTTTTTTTTTTTCTTTAGTGCTAGCAGAGTGATTTGCCTGGTCTCTTGCCTCAGTCTACCCCCAATTTCCTCTTTGATCTCAGGCAGAATCTTAGTAGATGCCACAGCAAGGGGAAAAAGAGGGAATTAAAAGCTAGTTTGTATTGCCCAGAAGCCTGTTTTCTTAATTTTTGGTTGCTGTACAGTTCTGAAATCTGTTTTGAGGAGTTTGAGAGATGCCCATATGCCCCATGGTTATAATGGAGAAAACAAGGAAGGTGATAGTCAGCACCATGTGAGGACTGTTATCCTGTAACCTGCTGGAACCAGAAACAAGTATCCTTCTGAGAGATCTTCCAGCTTCCTCAGGAATGTATTGTAAACATTTAAAATATGCTTTCTAAACTCTCTTCCTAGGTGACCTTCAAGAGGCCAAGACTGACCCCTTTGACTTTCCTTTCCCTTCAAGAAATGATAAAGTAATTAAACGAAAGAAGCAAAAGGTATAAAACATGGGAGCTGAATCAGCTGCTTCTGCATTTGAGAAAATCGCTTCCTGCTTGTTCTGTGTATGTCTGTGAGAGCACGAGGGAGATTAAAAGATCAAATTGGTAGTCTGTTACTGAAAACCTTACAGAAAAGAAAAATGGTATTATTTTCCCTTCTCTGGAGGCTTTAAAATTCTGGCTCTCATTCAATAAAGCACTTAAGTGTGTGCTTACCTTGAAAAATGAGAGCATGGTGTTGACTTAAAGGCTGTACTGAAATGCTTTGCTGGATTGGGGCCAGGGTGCTGCACACCTTGCTGGGTGAAACCCAGCAGGGAACAGCTCTGCAGCCTCTCTTCCTCTTATTCTCTAAGGAAAGAAATCCCACAGGTTACACATAACTGAAGGCAAGAACTGGTGCTATTAGCTCCAGAGTAGAAACAATGAGAAATGACTTTGTTTCACAAATGTTTTCCTGTTCCTGTTCAGTAGTCCAATGAATGCTTGAAATTTTAAAAGGCACATTTATTAAAATGCTAACTCATTATGTGATTTGCTAATGTGTGAAGTACAAGTGATCAGCTAGACTGTAATACGGTAATGTCACAGACACTTGATTTTAAACCAGCAAAATACTACTGACTTCAGAAGAGCAACTAATAACATACTTCAATATCGCTCTTCTAGTGCATTAAATAGTCTTCAAAAAGAATGAGGACTATACATAGTGTTTTAGCAATAAATGTCCATGAGAAAGGAATTATAGAATCATAGAATCATAGAATCATAGAATGGTCTGGGTTGGAAGGGACCCCATGGATCATAGAGCTCCAACCCCCTTGCCACAGGCAGGGCCACCAGCCTCCAGGTCTGGATCTACACAAGGTTGCCCACGGCCCCGTCCAACCTGGCCTTGAACACCCCCAGGGACGGGGCATCCACTACTTCTCTGGGCAGCCTGTTCTAGCGCCTCACCACTCTTTCTGTAAAAAACTTCCCCCTAATATCTAATCTACACCTTCCCTCCTTTAGCTTTAGTCCATTCCCCCTAGTCCTGCCATTATCTACCCTTTTAAAAAGTTTAATCCCCTCCTGCTTATAAGTTCCCTTCAGGTACTGGAAAGCTACAATGAGGTCCCCCCACAGCCTTCTCTTCTCCAGGCTGAACTAAAGAATTCTCTTTAGTTTCACGGATGGGGTCTGGTAAAAGTGGTAATGTTAGCCTGTTAACAGCCATTTGTATTTGTTAGGCTGCCTCCTGCTCTCACTCCCTTTGCCAACAGTGCCAATGTAATATATTCAATGCACAAGTTTGAAATGTGCCCACTATAGATGGAGCTTTATGCCTCTAAAATAAAGGTCATCAACATCTGTAAAACAGATTAATATGGATTCGATAAGAAATAGGCTGTTGCTATACTGGGACCTGAGCCTAGGGTCTGAATTATGCTGCTGTTGAGGGATTACATGGGAAAGTTTTTGCTCCAGAAAAAAAAAAGCAATCTTACACACACCCCACCACCCCCTTTGGATGACTTTGAAGAGAGTTTAATGGCTCCACACATGCTTTCATAAGCTCTTCTTATCTTAGAGGGCACTTCACAAGTCCTGGATAAACAAGAATTCTAGGCAAGAAATGAGGAGGACATCTCATGTGGAAAATTGTGGAATAATTTATGGGTTTTCACTTTTAAAGAGAGGTGATTCTTTCAGTATATCCCACATAGATATCTACCTCCTCCACATCTCCTCTTTCCTAGTCCTCAACACAAAAACACTTGGGCTTCATAGTCATGCTGGAGACTTCCAAGTTCTGCCCTATATCTATTTTAATGCAAACTTTTTATATGGCTCACTGAGAAAATTCAATTTTATCTTGCAGTCCAAAGTCTGGCTTAAGGTGTGGAAAGTAATTTCAAAAATGCTTGAAGAAAATGAAAAGTTCAGAAGTCGACTCTTGACTTGCAGCCAGGTTAATGGAGAAGGTAGGCAAGGAACTCATAATGTTTTATTTTACTAGAGAAAAAACAATTTTTAATGCAAGTGCTTTGACTTAGGACCCCTGGGTTTCAGGTCCATTCAGCTGTCTATTGTGGGTCGTTGGCTTTACAACTCATAACCTGTGGAATTCATGGCACACTTCAGACATTTCAGGCCATGTTTGACAAGCCCTTGTGTTTCACTGAGGGTTGTACCTGTATTAATTTGGAGGAAGGATGGCAGAAGTGTTTGCTGCAGTCTAACACTGAAGACATGAACATAAAATACCTGCAAGTTTTTTTGAACATGTGAAATATGTAATTAAACTATTATTATTCATAGGTTGGTCTCAGGCAGGACTTGTATGAATGATTTATTTTTTCACATAGGAAAATAGTGGCTGGTTTCATAGAGAAAATAAATTAGATGCTCCCCAAAGGTAGCTGTAACACAATTTAACATAACCATCGAACTTGTTCTCACTCTGTGCCCTGAATACAGCTCTTTCATTACTGAAAACGACTCGGGAATTAAAACTGATGCTCTGCATTGAGACAGCTTCAATTAGAGGCATTGTAGTCGCTGCACAATTTAAGATAAAACAGAGTATGCTTACAAATGTAATTGGAATTTCTGGCCTCACAGTCTGATGAGTTTTTAAGAAAAAGAATATACTAATCCATGAAGAGTTACCAGACAAGCTAAAAAAATATGACATATTCACCCGCAGTGCCTCTGCTTAACTAATGTTTGTGCTGCTGGAAGTTCTCCCTGAGAGGCATGTCAGGGTATATACCAAAATGTAAGTCAGTCCACTGTTGCCAGTATCTTATTTTTGTAAAATGCTGTGTGTTGCATACTGATTAGATTTCCACATACATGGCAAGAAAACACTCCCTCAAAAATCTTCTTCATGAAAACAGAATAAATGACATTCTGGTCCAAACCAGAAATCTGTCTGCTCCAATGGACATCCCCTGTGACCGACAGTGGATGCTATTGGAATGGTAGAAGAAATTCCACAGTATTCTGGAACAATGTATTCCACAATTATTCCACACGTATTCTGCATTATGTGGAAAAGTATTTCTGTTTGCTCTAAACCAAATTCCTGATTAATTCAGGTATTATGCGCATTGATTATGTGCTTTTCACACTCTTCATACCAATCAAGATTCTATTGGCCTCTCTCATTTCTATGCTGAGAAACTCCAGTCTACTAAAGCCTCACATGGAAACTATTCCCTGGCTCTGATAACCCTTATTCTCTTATCTTTACCATCAAGTAAAAAGCTGTCTGCTTCTCTATATGGCACACTGGCCATCCATATCATTGCTCATTTGTCTGCAGTAATGAGAGAGTAAGTACTTGCAGCCTCCTTGCTGTATCTAACTCAGGCCTCTTGGAGTGAGTACCTGTGACAGGTAAGAATTGTGGAACTGTTGTAGGACTTGTTCTGCTACATCTCCTGCTGCAGACACCTTGTAATGCGGCGTTTCTCTACCTGATGGGAAGGTTCTGATCTAGCAGCTGCCACATGCTTTCTGCTACCGCTTAGCTTACTGCCGGGGGTTTTGTGCACAGCTATTCATGTGTCTGTAGGATGTAGATGTATGTGTAAGACATGAAGTTAAAAAAACAAGTCTTCCAGGATTTTTGCTTGCTTGCTTTCAAGAAAAAGAACAAGAGGCAAGAAAAAAGGAGTAGAAATCTTTAATAGGCGATCGCCTTAAATTTTCAAGTTACTATTAAAAAAATATCCCAAAACCAACCCCCCCCCTAAAATTCTGCTGATATGTGACCTCTTAAGTGAATTTACCATCTTAACAACAGCTGCTAATCTGCTTTTCCATTTGCTATGGTTCTGGAGTGTGCTGCTTTGTCAAGCTTGTATTTATGGATGGGGCCCATTCCCTTTTCAGATACTAATTTCTTTTTGTCAACTGGAGCACGAGTGTTATCTTTATATATAATTTCCAGTGACCTAAACAAAAAACCTGGCTCAATCAAGCAACCACCCCCCCTCCCCAACAGTTACTCTATCCTTAATTGTAATTGTGCCTCATTTTTCAGGAGCTTTAATTCAGACTCTATATTAAGCTCTATTTAGGTGAAAGCCATCAATTGTAATACCTTCTTTCTAATTAGTAGATTTTATACAACATCAAATCAAGGAGATAAGTCTCCTATTGATCTGAATTTTTAATTAAACAAGAAGCAAACAGAATAATTCTAGCAGACATTTAGATATGGATCAACAAATCTGAATAAACTGGGTTTATTTTTATCTCTTTTTTTACTAGATTAATAAAGCTAGAAAATGAATGCTGCATTTTATTGCCTCTATAAATAGTTTTCTTGAGAGAACAAAAATCTATTTGAATTCTAAGATTACCTCTTTAATCCTTGGAATGCTGCAATTAAGATTAGATTTGGTGTTACTGAAAATGATGATGTGTCTCCATATAATATTCTCCCACAGGCAATGTTATGAATCAAAGTTCACAGAATGAGGCATCCTACCTGGACAGGGTATGTATGTAGCTCATTAATTGCCAAGCAAGCTTAAATGCTTCCATAAACAAAATAATCATATTTAAAGGTGCACTGTTGTTGTTTAACGTTATTAATAAGTACTGGTTGTATACAGGATTACTGATATTGGGCTTGAATGTTTTTCAAGACTTAAGTCATGTTTCGGAAGGAGAAGAGCTCTGTCCTCAGCAGGAAGGGCTGTGTGCATTGCCTTTCAGGAGGTTGATTTCACTTTCTTATTGAGCTAAATCCTTCTGTGATGGTCTAGAGTGAAAGCTGAAGAATCTGAATAGGGTCTTTATTTGTCATGCTTTATATCTGACTTTTTATATTAAAGGGAATGCAGCGCTTCACTTTTGTAATCTTTTTTCTCTAGGAGGAGTCCATCTTTGGCTGGGTGTAGCAAGAAAATGGAAGGAAGATTCAATCCAAAAGGAAATATAAAAGTTGTAACAGTTTTTATTTTGAGCTAGTGCTTATTGAAGTCGGTGGCAAGCCTGATTTCAGTGAACACAGGTTCTCTGTTGTTTGTTTGGCGTATGTGATTCTACTGTTTAAGAGGTTTGTTTTTACAGTGGCTTAAAGAGCTCTGTTGCGAGGTATTTATCTCAAGTCATTAAGTCTGGTGTTTCACTTAGCTATTAGTTTTCAAAAGCTTTTTAATGAGCATAATATTGTGACAGTTTGCTTGCAAAAGAATAGAGATACACATTTAGTCCTGGCTCTGTATTTATATCTCTTTTTTTTTTAGCTTGTCAGAAGCATAAACAAGCACAAATTCAGTAAGGCAGAACTCCACACAAGGTATAAAGAAACACTTTTTTTCTTACTAATTTGAATAAATTTGACTTTATTATATTAAAATAATACACAATTACCCTTCTGTTCATTCATCCATTTATACATGAATCTCAGGAAGTATTTTGAATATGAAACCAGGTGAATGTTTTCTGTCGTACTGTTCATTCTGAAGCACATAATGATATCATCATAATCAGAAGGTATTGTTTATCTAGCTGACTTCAATAACATGATATAATTTTCTTCTGTTATGGAGTTTCATACTTGAACTCTTGATTGACTGTTAAACCCTTTTAAACCAGCAAATTGTATAAATGGAACATGAAGACTGCATAAAAATAGCATGTATATGGATTTCATCTCCGTAGATAAAACATTCACCTGTCACAATTAGATGTCCTTGGTTTTAATAAAAGGATGGTTTCCTCATTCTGTAATGTCTTAGTGTTTGCAGATACAATGACTGGAATGTCAGTGTTGAGCTTTAATAACATGCTACTGATTGTGTCATCAAGCAGCAAGGCATTTGGAAAGGCTTAATCTCTGTTTTCTTAATAGTAAAACCACAAGAATATAACTGGAATGTGCCTTTTTAATGACAGCTCTGGCATCAAAGTTCTTTTCTGATTTGTGGTTGAGTAATATTCCGTTTTTACTTAAAATAGTTGACATTTCAGCTTGGAAAAGGAAGCGAGAAAGCAAAGTATTCAATCAAGATGTGATGATTTTTCTGGCAGAGCAAAAATGTCATAGTTCTTTGGTATTTTCAAAATACATGTTTGGAGTCACACTTTTTTGGTTTTCTTTTTTATGTACTAATGGAGATGATCTCCTGGTTCCCACAGTTTTATCAGTGAAATGTTTGCAGGGAGAGTATTTAGTTTATAATCCTGGCTTGCAGATTGTAGACTTGTTGCTCTAAAGTTTCTTTTCTTGTGATCTACAGCTGCAGTTGGTAGCTTTGCTGGCACAGACTTACAGCGCCCTGGAAACAAAGCTTTTCTTCCAGGTGCATAATTGCTACTTGTACAGGATAGATGAGATGCATTAGCCTAAGTCTCTGAATGAAATTGAGCCAACTCATTAAGATCCTTTGGATAAATATAGACCTTTGTGGGACTATCCTAAATCATTTTAGAAGGAAGAAATTATAAAAGATAAATGTGTCCCTAGATCATCCCTATCCATTTCAGTCTCACATTCTGAGAAGTCTGTACAGGTTGGTTGTCAGTAGCTGCCAGGGCTCTCTGACAGTGTTTTACGTGCATGCTGCAGCCACTTCAAATGTCTAAGTGACCAGAAGATGCATGGGAAGACTCCGAGCCTATAAACCAGATTTGATCTTTTATTGGTACTTGTGTGGGAACGGAGGAGTGGTGGCTTCCCCACTGTGTGTTCAGGGACCAGTGAGGCATGATAGTCCAGCCCCAGCCCTGCCCAGCTTCAGCGCTGTTCCTAGATTCTGTGGGGACACAGAGGAGCCTGGACTTTGTGCTGTGCTGCTCCATTGCTGTTCAGGTGTGATTTGAGGGGGAGGGCCTATGCAGCATCAACTTTGCCATATGACTTTATACTGGATAACATCCTGCAAATCAAGAGAAAGAAATAACTACGACCTTCCTTATTAATCCCAGCAAATCTGTCTTCTTGACTACTTGTCCTAGCCCTTGTTGAACACGCCTCTGCTCTGCCTTTGCTTCACTTCCAGGCCACTCCACAAAGCAGTTCGTGTCCAGAGTGGAGGCTGGTGCTTCTCAGCCTGCAAGGTTTAAGAAACTCCAAGTTAGAGCCAGCAGCCCTTTCCCCCAGACACCTTGTGATGCTCATGAAATAATTAAGTGGTTGGGATCTACCAGCAGAAAAGAACTGGTTGGCAGCACTTTGAAAGGGATCTTACATTCAAATCACTTTGGGCCAGAACAGCTAATGCAGTGAGGCACAAGGATGCATGCTGGTTTAGGTTCAATTTCTAACTCTTTGGGTTGTAGGCTAGCTCATTAATGTAGGGACCCAATTTCAAAGGTACTGTTGTGAACAAGGGTAGTCAAGGGCAGTTAAGCTGCCGAAAAAAAGAGTGTAGAAAACCCTATCTTGAGATATACAAACCAGGCCAGCTGACACAGGCACCATCACCACCCGCTCATTACCCCCATAGTAATGCATTCCTCCCCCCCCTTTTTCTGATGGAGAAGAGGAAGTAATTGTCTTGCATTAAAATGTGCTTATGATCTGAGTAAGTAACATCTTCAACAAGAAAAAACCAGTTGGTTTATACAAGAAAAACTTTAATTAAACTCTCTTTGTTAAAAGGAGTCAGAAATACATAAGGGAACCTCAGGGCACTAGATCATATATTTGCAATTCAGAAAACAACTGTCCCTCCTTGAAGTCCCTAATCATCACTGCAGAACCAAAAGCAAGTCTCATACGGTCCTGCTGTGGTTCCTGGGAAGCAATGTTGCTCTTTCACATTCTTCAGAACACCTCTCAGTTACCCGAAGTTTTAATAACAAATCTCACTTGGAGTGTGAACTGAAGCAGATGTGCAAATAGAGAGGTCACGCTTTGTCTTTGCTTTGCCTTGTTCTCAGTACATGATTTACCTTTCTACACTAAAGAAAAACCCAAGCATATTCTAGAAGTTTGAAAATTGTTCATCTCAACCCTGTGAACAGTTGCCAAGAGATCTGATGAGGGACCTTGCAGAGGCGGGAGGGAGCAGCCGGGGCACCCAGGGTACCTGAAGGCGTTGCTGCTGAATTCCTGTTATCTGTAAATAATACTGCCAGCCACTGGCCCCAGGATCTTAAAGCTGGCCTGGATGTACCGTGGTTTCATAAATACGAATGACTTTGAAGGTAAGCAATGGAGAGATGATTGCTATTCCATGCTAGTTAGAAACACACTGGTAAAACAAAGTTTAACTGGAAACAGCACATCTGCTGGGCCTGAAAGGTTTTGATTGAAGTTATCCCATTTGGTGAGTTCTTGCCAAACTGAGCTCCCCTGGTTCCTGGAGCACTTCCTGGCAGGTCAGTCCAGGCAATGCAGCCTCCTCTGTCTTGGAGCAGTCTGTCCAATGGCACCGAGGTCTGTTCTGGTCTTGAGGCCTTGAACCTCCAGACGGTGATCTTGGGCAACTGCTTCCAATCTGCTGTAAAGCTAAAAGCAAGAAAACCCTGGGATCTTGAACACCACTTTGATTTTCGTCTCTGGAAGGTCCCAGGTTTGGCTGAAGTAGGACTGCCAGAGCTTGTGCACTCCTGGTCACAGAGCTGTGACCTTGGGCAGGGTTCCTGAGGCAGTCCTCAGCATCAAGGCTGCACCACAGCCAGAGGGTCTCGGGAGCTCCTGCAGCTACTCTATGGAGCTGCCATTCCCAGAGACTGTCACTGATCAGCCGTGGGCTTGGGAACTTGGGAATTGTATTTTGGAAGTGTTTTGATGTTTCCTAAGTGACCTTTCTGGGAATTTCCAGTTTGTGGGCATTTTCAAAAGAGTTTGTTTCCTGCTTGATTTGGATCAAAGCCAGCAATTCAGACCAAATCCATTTCCTGCTGACTGGAGCCTTGGCATGCCAGGCAGTCATTCTGCCCATACCCCATCTGCTCTGGTGTTGTGATGAATCAGATTTCTTAGTCCTACCAGCAAAGGTTTTGCAATCCCATGGCCTGTGAGGTTATCAGAACTTGGCTATTGCAATGTAATCAATCACCAGGTTTAAGAATATTTCACTGCTGTTTCCTTCCATGAACTGATTTTAGCTCTTAAGCAAAGCTTGGAAATAGGATGTGGAGTTTCTAACATGGTCAGATTTCAGGAAAGTATAAGATAACCTTTGTCTTCACTGAACATTTACATCCACTAAGTGTCTTTGTCTTTAGGGCCCTCTCTGGTAGTCAATGTTCATGTTAAAACACAAAAGCTTCAAAGCTGCTAACACAATTTTGCACGGACTGTGACTAAAGAATAGCCTTCAGCAGGCAGTTCAGTTTTGGTTGGTTGGGGTTTTTTTTTAAAGTGACTGAAAGCAATTTTTGGGCATATGTGACATTTTATGTATGCAGAAGGCCTTTGAATATTTTAACAAAGATGTTTAACAAAGCTATTTACCAAGTCTTCCATCCAGAGGGACTTTGACAGGCTTGAGAGGAGGGCCCATGTGAACCGCATGGAGTTCAACAAGGCCAAGTGCAAGGCTGTTGATTGATGGCAGCCCTGAGGCTTGGGGTCTTGGTGGACAAAGAACTCCGTGACCTGTCAATGTGTGCTTGCAGCCCAAAAAGCCAACAGTGTATTTTGAGCTGGATCAAAAGCAGTGTGACCAACAGGGTGTTGGAGGGGATTCTGCCCCTCTGCTCTGGTGAGACCTGCCCTGCAGTACAACATCCAGCTCTGGGGTCCCCAGTACAAGACAGACATGGACCTGTTGGATGGAGCAAGTCTAGAGGAGGCCATAAAGTTGATCTGAGGGCTGGAGCACCTCTGCTATACAGACAGGCTGAGAGAGTTGGGGTCATTCAGTCTGGAGAAGAGAAGGCTCCGGGGAGACATTACTGCAGCCTTCTAGTACTTGAATGGGGTACAGGGAAGCTGGAGAGGGGCTGGTTATGAGGGCGTGGGGTGACAGGAGAAGGGGTAATGGCCTTCAGCTGAAGGAGGGGAGATTTATGTGAGATATTAGGAAGAACTCCTTCCCTGGGAGGGTGTGATCATATGAAATATAAACCAAAACAGGATGTAGCTTTGATTTACAGCTCTTGCAAAGAATTCTCAGTGACACAGGCAGGTTTGTGTGTTGTAAAACCATGGTGATATGAATCTGCATGAAAAACAAAGCAGCCATACTTTGATGAGTTTAACATTAGAGGCTATGTATCAAACTGAAGTAGCAGGAGAACCTCTCCCTTGAGTGGAAGCTTACTTTATGAGGAAAAGAGCAAAATTTACTAAAGCATATTAAGGCCACAGTGAATTTTTAATAAATATTCACAGGAAGTTGCTCACTTGTTAATGACAGCATCACAGCCATCTGATCTGATGCAGAAAAATTCATGCTTGAAAAGTTTTCTGTTTGCCTTGTAGTCAGCAAGTGTATGTAGCTGCAGTTTCATTTTGTTAGAAGTAAAAGATAGGGAGACCCCTAAGGAAAAAGGGAGTATGCCTTGATCCAGAGAGACTGGAGACCTCCTGCAAGATGCTGAGTACTTTCACCTCACGGTGCCTGTGGCACCTCTTGGAACAGGCTGTATTGCATCTTCTGTGATGAGTGTAGGGGCCATCCACTGTGGATGTTGCTGGGCTGCTTGCGTGCAGGTCTGATTCATGGGTCTCCCAGAGATCATGACAAGAATACATTCATGCTGTGAATGTGTGAAATTTATTGCACGCTTGGCATTCCTGCATAGACAAGGGTGGAAACCGATTAAAAGAGCTGTGCAGAAAGTTTCATTAAGGCACTGACAAATCCTCCCTCTCTTCCAGAGTCTTTGTAATATCTTGTATTTTGAAATGAATGATAAATTAACATGGCTTTTATTCCCCCCTTGTTCTGTTGTATGCTTATTGTTCCTGATGTGTGTGTGTGACAGGAAGCCAGTGGCGCCAATGTAGTTCTGTATAATGGATGAGTTCCTCCATAGCAAAGACTACAAGTAGTTAACCCCCAACTACATCTGGAGTAAAAATTCTTGACTATGGTGCTAATTTGTATCTAGAGTGATCTCCTAAGGGAAAAAGCAGAAATTCCCTCCTTGCTTGCCTCTGTTATCCCAGACTGATGTGGTTTAACCCAGCCGGCAGCTCAGCCCCACGCAGCCACTCGCCCACTCCCCCCACAGTGAGATGAGGGAGAGAATCAGAAGAGAGAATCAGAGTGAGAAACTCCTGGGTTGAGATAAAGGCAGTTTAATAGGTAAAGCAAAAGCTGTGCACATAAGCCAAGAAAAACAGGAATTCATTCCCCACATCCCATGGGCAGGCAGGTGTTCAGCCATGCCCAGGACAGCAGGGCTCCTTCACGCGTAATGGTGACTTGGGAAGACAAATGCCATTGCTCAGAATGTCCCCCCCTCCCTTCTTCTTACCCCAGCCTTATATCCTGAGCATGACATCATGGGTGTGGGATACCCCTTTGGTCACTAGGGTCAGCTGTCCCATCTGTGTTTCCTTCCAGCTCCTTGTGCACCCCCAGCTACTTGCTGATGGGGTGAGAGGCAGCAAAGGCCTCGACTCTGTGTGCACCCTGTCCAGCAGTAAGGAAAACATCCCTGTGTTACCAACACCATTTCCAGCACCAATCCAAAACACAGCCCCGCACCAGCCACTGTGAAGAAAATTAATTCTATCCCAACTGCAACCAGCACAACTGAGCAAACTGACAGGGTGTGAGCAATGAGGAGCAACTTGGAGCACAAGCAGAGAACAGAGACTTGTCCTCATTATATCTGTAGGTCTGCAGAACACTCAGGCAAGCATTTTAGTGGAAATAGTCCCGTATTTTGGGTTTAGGTTGAGGTTGGGGTAAGATTCCTGCCCATGTTGATGTGCTATGTTACTTTACATCCACATTGTGGTTTCCTCCAGGAATACACAACTGACTGTATTTATTTGTTAAGTCACAGGACTCAGATGTTTGGCTTAAACCATATCCTGAATGTCAGTACTCCTGACTGGTTTTCACTGTGGTATTAGACTAATTTTGAAAGGAATTAACATGACTGAGAAACAAACTTGATCTCTTGGTAGAAGTAGCTGAGGCAGATGGTGTTACTGCTAGGATTGCCTTGCCTTGAGTACCTTGCCTGGTCTGACTCCTGAGAGTTGTGCTCGTTTTGTGCCTTCAAGTCTGGTAGTTTCTCTTAGTAACGTCTACTGCCTGTTCACATGTTTTCAAATGCTTTCACTGAAAGTCTGACCTCAGTTTTTCAATATATGAAAACAGATTAAAATAATGTTAGTTATAATAATGAGCAAGAACACTGCAGAGAAAAAAAGCATAGTGTGCAGGAAATATGTTTTATGAAGAGAGTGTAAGCATAAGAATTCCAAGGAGCAAGTAAGTAACATAATATTCATTAACATTGAAGAGAAGTGGATTTATATGTTTGAACTTGAAGTGGGTAGAGACTGAACTGTTCTGTGAGTGACATTTTGTTTACAAGTTGCAGAATTTACAATACAGTGAAAAGTTATACCCAAGCCCTATTACAAGCATTACGTCTCTTAATGGCAGCCAATAATCTTCAGTGTAAAATGATAGTGAAAACAGTAATTCTGCTCTGATTTGTTTAGCTGAAAATAGAAAATATTATATTATGTGAGTCTTATTAAAAGAACAAAGAGAGACACATACATTTTTGTTGACAGAAGTAATATATTGTTTATTCCTCAGGAGTCTCATGTTGCTCATATTGCTGCTCTGTCTTACTGCCATCACTGAGCTGCTCTGTGTGGGTGGAGATGTCAGACTTTGTACTTGCTCCATAAGAAAATCTGTGTGTTACTCTTTGATTTGTCATATTCAGTTGGGTTTGCTTTCATGTTGTCCCTGGAGAACGCTCCCTGTTAGGAACTTGCTGGCGTCTTTTTTTTCCCCATAAAGAATCCTGTTATATAAATTTACTCCTGGTAGTTTGTCTGTTTGTGAAAGAGGCACTTTGCAAAGATGTGTTTTCAAACCTAAATGGGGAATACTGACCCTGAGCAGTTACAGGGCTAGTTCAGTCTCACAGAGGAAATGGAGGGCTTTGAGAGACTCAGTATCTCTTTGCACATTGCCTCCCACTGCACTGCCAAAATTCTCAGATGGTGCCACTGAAAGATGTGGCTTAAAATGTGCTTCAACCCTGAAAAGTCAGGAGGTAAAAGCAGCATCTGCTCACTTACCGCAGGTTCTCTCTGCTAAAGTCTTCTTCTCACAACTAAAAGTCTTCCAGTGAAAAAGTGGCTCTAACTCCGTGTGCTGGCAATATTCAACTGCGTTCTCTGGGTTATGTGGAATATTGCCCGCAGAGTTTAGCTCTGGTTACTTATCAGGGGTTTTTCAGCTACATGAAAGGTATTTTACAGTGGTAGTAATGCACGAGAAGGAATGGGATTCACCTCATTGCCCCTTAGCTTTGTTACTCTGAAGAGTATTCAACTACAACCAACGGAGGTTAATATATTAAATTCTGCGAGCACACTGGTGTGTTCAAGTGAGTAGATGTGTTGGGTGAGCAGATAACCTTATTTGAAACCTTATTTTTCACTGTGTAACCACACTTTTCCATGGGTTTGCACAAGTGACTCTGGAGATTTAACATCAGTGTGTTTGTGAAGCGTTGCTTAAGAAATTTCCTAAATCAGAGGATCTGCCTAGGAGTCGTTAAGGTAGTATTTTGGCTTGCAGGATGTTCATTACTAATGAAAATGATTTGGTTTGCAGCTCACGGAATGCATTTGCAAGCTATGAAAGACACCGCTTTGCTTTTCAACAAAGAGCTCTCATGCCCCTTGGTAATTACTAGAGAAAGGTGGAAAACCACAGTGCCATTTCTATGGAGTTACACTGCAAGGTTTCCTTTGCATTTTTAAACGGCATTTCCCAGCCCCTCCGTTGAAAACAGCCGTTTTGCTGGCAGCAGAGCTGGAGTAGTTCAAATGTACGTGTTCGGTGCGAGATCGCTATAGAGTCTGTGAATCTCTTTGGATGGTCAAATCACTTCACATGGTATAATCTGTAACAGATAGAAAGTTGGGGAAAGGGTTGCTGCAATCGCACTTTCTTGCTTGGGGCACCTGCCATATGGGGAGAGGCTGCGAGAGCTGGGATTGCTGAGAAGGCGCAGGGAGCTCAGAGCCAGCCTCTGTTGTGCCTAGTGAAGGACAAGGGACAACGGCCCAAGCTGAAACACAGGACATTTCATTTAAATGCAAGAAAATTAATTTACTCTGAGTGTGGCTGGAACAGGTTTGCCAGAGCATTTGTGGTGTCTCCATCCTTGGAGATATTCAAAACCCAACTGGACACAGCCCTGAGCAACCTGCTCTTGCTGTCCCTGCTTTAAGCAGAGGGGTTGGACCGGATGGTCTCCAGAGGGTCCTGCCAGCCCCAGTGGGGCTGTTCATGAATGATATGAGATGCTCTGACAGGAGCCTGGTCTAGTGCTGCTTTAGGCTTGGGCTCAGGATCTGGGGAGGGGGCAATGTCTGGGACAAGACCGGCCTTTTGCTGTCAGTTGGAGAGAAAATGTTTTTGGATTTTCTGACAACCTCCACATTTCGGCCCATCCTGAGCCAAACTATCATAGTGACCTTCATCTCTGGGCAGAAGCAGGAGCAAAGGACTTAGAGGGGGTCATAACTTGCTATATATTTGCACAGATCCCAGCCCAGATCAGCAATGATGTTTGATTTTTGGTATTACTACAATACATCACATTGTAGTAATTTAATCAGTAATCTTTAGTGAGTGGTTTTATGTGCTTCTTCAGACCTACATTCTGCCTCATCTGCAGGATGCAACCTGCCGGCTTTCTTTGTAGACATCTATTCCTGGTCCACAGCCTGGAATTGTAGTTACAGGGAAAATCTTGTTGAGTCTTAAGCTAAACATGCCTCTAATGGATGGGATCTGAGAGGAATTCTGCTACTGAGCTTAAAAAATCTTTCCCAAATTTCTGGAATTTGAATTCCAAAAACTTTATGATGTGATCAGCTTCTACAGATGAATCAAGCATCAAAATTCTCTTGCACAAAGTTGTCCGTAGAACTTTGGCCTTATGCAGAAATGTGATACAGAAAATTCCATCCCAAGCATTAAAAAACACTGAAGTCACCAAAAGCAGCTCTTTAATTGACCATGTAAGGTGATGTTAGGAGAAGGTCGGTTTTAGCTGCACCAACTCTACTCACTGCTGCTCAGCACTTCTTGCTCAAGACATTGACCTGATGGACTGTGAACAAGCTCACACCCAGTGCAGAGTCCTGCACGTGGGACATAACAACCCCATGCAGTGCTACAGGCCTGGGGAAGACCGGCTAGATAGCTGCCAGGTGGAGAAGGACCTAGGGGTGTTGGGTGACTGCAGACTGAATATAAGCCAGCAGTGAGCCCAGGCAGTCAGGAAGGCAAACAGCATCCTGGCTTGTATCAGAAACAGTGTGGCCAGTAGGTCTAGGGAGGCAATTGTGCCCCTGTACTTGGCATTAGTGAGGCCACACTTTTGAGTATTGTGTCCAGTTCTGGGCCACTCACTACAAGGACATTGAGGTCCTCAAGAGAGTCCAGAGAAGGCCAACCAGGCTGGGGAAGGGGCTGGAGGGCAAATCATACGAGGAGGGGCTGAGGGAAATGCGGGTGTTCAGCCTGGAGAAGAGGAAGCTGAGGGGCGACCTTATCACCTACTGCAATTACCTGAAAGGAGGTTGTAGAGAGGTGGGTGATGATCTCTTCAGCCAGGTGACAGGAGATAGGACAAGGGGAAATGGCACAAAGCTGTGCCAGGGCAGGTTCAGATTAAATGTTAGGAAAAAATTCTTCACTGAAAGTTGTCGGGATGTGGGACAGGCTGCCCAGGGAGGTGGCTGAGACACCAACCCTGGATGTGTTTAAAAGATGGGTAGATGAGGTACTTAGAGATATGGTTTAGCACAGGACAGGAACGGTTGGACTCGAGGATCTTAAAGGTCTTTTCCAACCTGGTGATTCTGTGATAAGCGCTTCCACTCCTCTGCCAAGGTATGGCTTTCAGTGAGTTGCACAAGTGAGCTCTAAAAGGCTTTGTTACAGAAGCAGTTCACGCCTCTTAGGAGTATATTTAGGTCTTGCAAAAGATGCCAAGTTGCAAGCTCTGGAGGCAAATTCTATATTTATAAACAAATCAGGCCAAAGTCATCCCAAAGTGCCCTCTGTCTCCCAGCAAAGCGCTTCAGCCTCCTCCTGCAGGGGCACCGCGTCTGCTGGCCGGCCAGCCTGGCACCCTGTGGTGCCCCTCCTGTCCCGGGGGCGATGTGCCACCGGTCTGGCGCCTGGAAACGGG